>VNJV01018965.1:0-85328 GCA_008042635.1 Drosophila nikananu | reverse complement strand
GGGGGGGGGGGGGGGGGGGGTGTGGCAGATAGTACGCCAACGCTTACCCTGCCGCCGCCACCGTGTGATTTACATAATGTCCTTGTCGACAACAGCTTCCCCGGCCCACTCTTTATTTTTTGCTCAGCCATCCCTTGGAATAGAGTTGCCAGTTTAAAAATATTAACTGTCAATTTTCATTTGGCAACACTTGGCTGAAGAGGAATTTGTGAACAAAGGCGACCCGAAGAATGGGTGGCTGCAAGGCAGTGCACTTGCCGCTGAAGTTAACTTATTTTCGTCAGACTCTTGACGGCCACGAGTAAATATTGTCCTTAAAATATGTATGTTTATTTTTGGAATCAGCGTAGGAGAAATTTACTACGATTAGTTCATTTAAAGGTCTTGAAAGTTTCTTGTAATTAATGAGAGTTACTGTGTTTTTACTCTATGTTATTCATTATTAGAAAGGTAAGGTTATTAACTAATTATAGTGATTTGAATAATATATGATATATATATAGACTTTATAAGAAAATAATTATTGAAAAAAATAATGTTCTAATATTTAGATGCATAGAACTTGTAACAGAAAAAAGAATACGTTACGAAACAAACAGAAAGGCATGACTAGATCGATTCGGCTGGTAATACTGATCAGAAATATATACATGAGAGAGTTATAATACCCTGCAAGATAACCGAAAGCAAAAACTGTTGAGACTTCTACAAAAGAGATATGCAACAACTCGATGTTTTATAGCCGAAACTATCATTGCTTTCGCTTCCTCTCAAAAGTTAATGCACAACTTTCCATCCCTTAGTCCTTCAACATTTCTGTCAATATTAAAAACCCTTTGAGGCCGGATAAAGCAAAAAAGTAGTCATCACATGTATAAAAACCACAAAGACACACATGCGTTGGCTGGGGAAACTCGCAACATTCGGAAAAGCTAAATAACTTTCTGGCAACATTTTATTATCTGTCGACAATAGTTTATCATGAGATAAAACCCACCCGATAAGGACGTAAGCACTGTGATAACCAACAGCAACAAGAGCGTGGACAAACAGACGATAATAATAATAACAGTATACAGTATACTGCCAGGCCAGCCCAGGCAATCGGAGTTGGTAACAAAGGAGCTGGCGACGGCCAAGTGGGAAGTCATCCGCGGTCGAATGCAGGCCGCTGAGAGTAACATGCGTCAGCGGGACTAATCAGGCACCCAGCCCCCATGCCTCAGCCCTCGACCCCCACCCGCACCCTGCCTGTGCCCCTGCCCCTGGGGCTCAGCACCCCCCGCCCGGAGTTGGTCCCAAGCACGTGGTGTGCATGTCTAGAAACTCCAAAACACAAGCCACCCCGTTGGGCGAATAAGGCTTATGGGGTGGCTCTGTCCCTGAGTTTGTGTGTGAGTGTGTGTTAGACCGGGATAACGTGTAATGTGATAAGGACTACGACGCAGTGTGCTTCCTGTTGATTCACAGTTCTATAGGGATATTGGTTTCGAGAAGAAATTAATATTTATCTCTCAATTCAAGACTTGACAATTGTGTTAGAGAAAAGCACTATAAAAGTAAGATAAAATATTAATTTAAGGATACCATTTTATCCCTATAGATTATAAATAACAAATAAAATAAGAAATAACGAATAATATTTGTATTGTATCAAAGGAAATATTCAAGTAAATGTTATCATTCCCATCCACATTACCGAATTAATGAAATAAAAAATGGAAGGTGCTTGATTACTGGGTAACAATTTGGTTCAAACTATATCCTCTGGCTTCCTCTCCACACAAAAACAAAATTACGAAACTCACTCAGAATTTGACTCAGGTTTTGAGCCCGTTCAGTTGCTCTCCATTCGCCAGTTTGGCTTCGATTCGGGTCTTCGTGCGGGTAGAAGCCCCAGCCCACCCCAGGGCGGTGGACTTGTTGCTCGCCTCGGCGCTCCTCGGCGAGGCCTGTGATTCGCCTTTTGATTGGACTCGGGTCTGCCGACGCCGTCGCTTCGTGGCTGCAGCCATTCCACAAGTGGCCGTCATCCTCAGCGCTTCCGCGTTTCCGGTACTCGGTGGGCGCTCAGTTTCGATACTTGGTTCAACGCGATTCGGTCGTCGCTCCAAAACTTTGGAAAAACTTCAAAGTGTGCTACAAAAAACAAGAAATTCACGAATTAAAATTAATATTCAGAAATAGGGAAAAAAAAGTGATTTTTAAGACAAGCTGAAAATGTATTATATTGATTTAAATACAATAATCCGAAAATATTGAATTTCCCTAACAAAAAGTGCGAATTTTTGAAAAAAGTGTTTTCGGGATTTTGAAACATGAACGCTCAACGATAATTTGTTAAGCAGAACAACTTTAATACACCAAAATTAAAAGTAAGTGGGAGGTCTAGATTATTCTTGATTAAACAGTTTGGGTACAATTTGTACAACTTGTGAAATTTTAAAGATTAGATCAAAGCGATTTTCAAATTTACACAAGTCTGGACAAAACACAATTATAATAACTTAAATATTTATATGCAAAGAATAAAGCATAAACAAATCTACAGAATTATTCGGAAATCCTTATTATTTCTAGAGTATAAGTTCTGTACATATTTTTCTAACTGGTGAAAATTAAAGTGTTAACTTTAAAGAAAGGAAGTCCGAAGCTTGAGTGTTTTCCTTACAGTCCTTTCAGCATTATGTGCTTGTGAATTAGGAACATAATAACCTATATATGAAACACAAAACCAGTATGTAAAAACATAGTCCTTTCCTACTTTCTCATACAACTACGATACATTTATAATTTTATTAAATCGAACACTCGAAACTGCTTGAAGTCCTTCCAACTTGACAAAGCTCTCCAACCCACTGGAATCCTCAACAGAATTCCCAATACTTGTCAAATGCAGTGCCGCATTGTGGCAACCTTGTGTCGACCCACGCAGAGAAAAGGGCAAACAAAGGCCCGCAAAATTCTGCTTTATTTACTAGAAAGCGTAATAAATATTACACAAGACCAGGTGCTGGCTGGCTGCCGGCTGCATTGCTAAGATCCTCGAGTCCCCGGCCAACGCCAGACAAAGGAAGCTGCAATTTCAGTGTAATCGCCACCGGCGGCAAGGAGTGCGAGCCTCCAACGTGTTGCTAGGATCTGCATTTACGGCCATCGGATGGCGACAAATCGGCGACTTATTGGACCTCCCGCTTTTCCTTTCTTACATTTTCTTAATACCCCTGGTCGGTCCATTACATAAAAACCAAATTTGAGCTCAGTGCATTGTTACAGCCTTATACACTGCCAAGGTGAAGAGTCTAATGCACAGGAGATTAAGGATTAGAAGGCCATATTTTAGAATGTGCTCTATATAAGAAAATATTTTTAGTTTTAAAGTTATTCTCAGTTTAATTAGGTTCACATTTCGATGTATTTTCCAAGTTTTTTAACTTGGATTTTAGTAAAATCATTTTACAATGTTTTGTATTTTATATACAACTATAGTAAAACATTGTAGTAACATCGTATTAAAATTATTAAATAGATCGAGACATTTTTTCTTAGACAAAGTAAAGCCAGAAAACGCATATTGCCGCCTTCGAAGCTGAAGGACCCACCGCTGTGTTAAGCTTTGTGTTGTAGTCATTTCTCTTAACATTTCTTTTAAAGACCCCAAAGAGTCTAGGGCCCAAGGAGCTGTTGTCGTTAAATAATAGCGACACTTTTGTTTCACTCAACGCCGAGCGGGCAAGAAATGCACCGCAAAGTGCGCGTTTTCTATTACAGCAAAGTCGATGTTCGCGGCCCGGGCTCCTGTGTTTCCGTGTCCGCGTGTCCCCCGGATATCCATCCGTGTCCACTGGTCTGTCCCACGCTTTAAATGCTGCAGCCCGGTTCCGGGTCAAATGCTGGCAGCCAAAGGGCATTCCATAACCATAACAACGACAACGCCGCAATCGCGTTTCATCGGTAACCGTTTTGCTCGCAGCTTCATTCTTCATTTTAATGCAAGTACAATGCAATCTTTTCACGCCGACTGACCTGACCCTTGGACCAGATATTATTTCCAAGAAGGGCACCAACTTATCCCCACACTATTTAATAATGTTTTCAGCCACTGATTAGCGCTGTTTTTGGGGCGAACAACGAAGTTAATTAGTTACCATATATTTCTTAACTAGTTAGTTAACCAAGTCAATTGTTTTCTTTTGATTTGCAAAATAAAATGCCACAATGAATGCATAGTAGTAGTCAGAGGAGAAAATGTAATAAATAAATAAGGAAAGGTAATATTTTATTTATTTATGTATAGTTAGAGTAGATTATAAAACTAAACTAACATATTAAAATATAGTACGAGCTTCTAGGGCCATCGACTATATGCATGGTATTTTATAATATTATTTTACAATTTTTATGGCGATACAATTTGTTGGTGCGCGTTTATATAAAGTATTTTTGTGGAACACACTTAAATCGTAAAACTCTTGTAATAAAATCGAATCAAATAACATTAATAAACAAATTCTCCCCTTTTGTTTATTTTTCGAGATAATTTTTGAGGGAAGAATAATAGATATGTGTCATCAAGCCTAATTTATGTGTCAAATAGTCACGTGTAATGTCGATGTAGATAGCAAAAATCGATTTTAGATAAGGATTATCAATGAATAACAATGATAAATGAGTGGGAAGTTCGACATCCATTTCATACTGAAAATTCGAAAGGATATTACACAAGAAACTACATTTACAAAACCTATTGATACTAAAGATATTAGGATGTAAACTTAAAATCAGCAGTCTGCATCTTTAAAAAATGGAATTTGAAATACTAAAATCCAAATTCTATATAATATAAAATATATATGCCTCCTTGCTCGGATACTTTGCAAAAATTAGAGTTTTATTGTATGGTTAACTTTTCCTACCTATTAAAATTTAAGTCTCACCTCGGAACCCCTATATACAGTGATATAACATTTTTAATATTACAAGAAAATCGCATAGGCTTATTAAGGTAATATGTAGTTGCTACGATTAGAATCTTGCTTACAATATAAGTCAATAAATGTTCAAGTGTAATGGGAGAAAAAAAACAAGTAAACTGATTAAACTTTAAAAGTTAAACCTTTTAAGTAATAACTTAGGCTGTCCTTCTTCCAGCGGAATATTCACTCACGTTGGGTCTGGATTTGGACATTTCCCTAACCATGGATGCCACCCAGCTGACGGAACTGATGACCAGTCATGACTTCATGCAGTTGCAGCAGCAGTTGCACCACAACAACAACAATTACAACACGGACGGACATAATGGTCTGTCGCCAGAATCGGCAGAGGGCAGTACACGGCCAGTGCGACGAGCCACCAGACGCACCTCACAGGTAAGGGGGTTAGCCTGAGTCTGAGTCCCTATTCTCTTTAGTGGAAGATGCCATCATCTCAGACATTCCAATTTTTCCTGCTGACTTCCAGGTAAGCAATAACACCTACGACCTGGAGATGACGGACTCCAGTTCGCAGAGCGACGACACTAGTGGTGGTGGCGGCAGCAGCAACGGAGGCGGAAGTAGCACCACCAACACCGGCCATCCGCCGGGAGGTTCCCAGGGCGGGCAGGGATCCCTTGGTCGAGGGCGGGGCCAGCAGGCCGGCTCCGGCGGCTGCGGATCCAGCCTCACGCCCAATAGCGCCAACTCCAGCTCCTCCAATGCGAATGCCAATGCCAATCGGCGCCGCAAGGGAGCGCTGAACGCCAAGGAGCGAAACCTGCGGCGCCTGGAGTCCAATGAGCGCGAACGGATGCGGATGCACAGCCTGAACGATGCGTTCCAGTCGCTGCGTGAGGTCATTCCGCACGTGGAGATGGAGCGGCGCCTGTCCAAAATTGAAACCCTGACGCTGGCCAAGAACTACATCATCAATCTGACGCACATCATTCTGTCCAAGCGCAACGAGGAGGCGGCGGCCATGGAGCTCAACTCGGGGGCCGTTGGTGGTGTTCTGCTCTCCAGCCTCACAGCGGAGGGAGGCAGCGTCGGCGGAGTAGCAAATGGCACGACAGGGAACAACAGTGCCACAACGCTGTGCTTCGAGGATGCGCTGGCCAATGGTGCGGCTTTCGATTGCGCGCTCCTGGCCGCCACCGATGGCAGCTTGCTAAACGCTGCTGCCGTGACCGCCACTTCCACGATGCAGGGCCTCCAGCCGCAGCCCATGCACATGCAGACCGCGCTGGAGCAACAGCAACAGCAACAGCAGCAGCAGAGCACCCACCTTCCGCCCCATCAGCACCAGCAGACTATGCTGGGTCATGGCCACATGGGAGCCGGTATGATGCAGTCCCAGCAGCAGCAGCAGCCTACGCTTATACTCAATGGGAACACGGCGGTGGGCGTGGGCGTTGGGATCGGTGTGGGAGTGGGGAATAATGGCGCAAGTTTCGCGGATATCAACGACAACTTTGACGAGCCTTTCCGGGAGTTTCTCTAAGCCATCAGCGAGGCGGGGTTAAGTGATCATAATGGAGGTCTGTGGTAAATTGGGATTCGCGTGTGAATAGAATTTATAGCTCAAAGAAGGAATCTATGATCAACCTAGTCGGTACAGTTGGATTCGTCTAACTACCGCTCAAAATTGTAAAATAAAATAATTAACCACGAAATAATGAACTCTTTCCCCATTAATAGTAGTTATACACTTTCTTTAACCTATTTTTGTTTTTGTTCTTAATCCTCCATGCACGCTAATTCCGAAACTATCTAGAAGAACAGTTTCAAAAGCTTCTCCGCACAGATCCTAACCCCCTTGCCTGAAAACCAGATAGGGCAACATTGAAAAATATATTTTTTAAATCAAGTTGCACAAATTTAACTCATCTTGAAATATCAGTAAGTTAAAAACATCTAAGATAAAATACGTATTTCGGCATTACAGAAAATAGTAATGTGAAGAAAACCGAACCATTTCGGAGAGAAACAAATTTAAGCGTAAATTATTTAGTCAAAGTAAAATTACCCACTTAACCCTTGTTACAGCATTGAAAACTAGTTCATAAGTTTGTAAATTATTATATTACACATATTTCCAATGTATGTACATAAACATAATTATATTTAAATGTACAAATGGGACGGACGAAGAAAACACCAGGTGCAGATCGAACATTTATACTTAGCACTCAGATTGTTTTTGAAGGTATAGCAACAGGTATAAGCTTTGAACCATTGAAAAAAGATTCTTTCAAAGTCAGCAAGTATTTTCCAAATTATTCAAATTATTTTCAAACTATAATTTAAATTAATATTAATTGTAAAACGAACGACAACAGCAGGTGGTTCTGTCAGGATTTTTTGGATTTTCAGAACTTTTTGAATTTTTTAAAAATTGTAAATTAAATGGATAATTTGCTACAGAGTGGTTCGACTTTGTTAGTATGTTTGCAATGCATGTGTGTGTACTGTACATTCAATTGTCAGCAATAGCAACAAAGACAAGGAATCAATTACCGTTAACTAGCAGCCCTGGCGACTGAGGAACGACGACGGTCGCCGGCAAAGTGACGCGCCAATAAGTTAATTTACCACCCATGATCTTTTTAATGCACTTGAAACAAGGCAATGGGCGGCGGAGTGGAGAAAAACAATTAACACACCGAAACGCTCAATGGCTGACACTGGAATTGGCACACTTCCGTTATTCCTTGCTCGCGGGAAAGGGACGACTCTAGTGACGTTCGAGAACGGTAAACAGTAATAAAATAACGGTGCTCAATGGGTGGCGGATTCGGGGGTGGCGAGTGGAGGGGAAGCTGGGGTCTTAGCAATAATTAAGTGAAAAATAGCAGTTGGGGCGACAACGACTCTCCGTTCCCTTGGTTTGTGAGTCGAGTTAAGCTTGTTTATTATGTTTGATTAGTCAGGATTTAGAATTTTAGGTTAGTTGGTGAGGAGGATACGTACATACATATGTATGTATGTAGCCTGCATACAGATAAGTCTATTTCTAGCGCTAGGTGGGAACTCGGGAACTGGAATCGGTAAGAGGGGATCGGGTAACGGTAATTGGGAAATGGGAAACAGGGCACTGGGGAAAAGACAACGAAAGTCGTGCTGGGTGAGTCCAAGAGCAATATTTGTATTCGACGGAGGAGGTGTAGGGGGATTTCTACGACGACGAGAAGGAGAAGCCAATCAGTAGTAGGCACACGAGTTGATCTAGTCAAATTCTGTTTGCGAAAAACAAAGCCACAAAAATATCGCATACATAATATAAATATAAATATATATTTGGAAATCGCAATATAGATGTGTAGCCAGTCTTTAGCTGAATATTGTAAGTGTTTTCCAAACAAAATCAAGTCTATTATATCTATATTTAATGTTTAAAAACAAAACTAAATTCACAAATGAGCAAATATTACTGTAACGGAATACTAAATAAAAACATATTACTCGTATATTGTATATAGTGTTAAGATGGGACTATAGTTTGAGAGATGAGCATTTGTTGGGTACAAGTAAAGTCAAGTATATTGGATTAACATCTATTTGAATTCAATGTAAATTATGCTATCTAATGGATAACAAAGTATACTTAGGTGCAAAGCAAAGTTTATTGAATAAAGGCAAGCAGTAAAAATATACAATGGCGTTTTTAATCTTAGTTGGTTATATGTTCGTTTATTTTTTAAGCTTTTTAATCATTACTGATCTTACCGGAATTTTGTGTCTACTGTGTGTTCGGGTCAAGTTATTAAAGTTATTTTGTTAGTAAATAATCTAAGTCAATGGCTGCATCGGTTAATAAAGCCCGACAGGTAATGGTTTCTTTTAAGAACTTTTTATACAAAATATGGGGAATTTTTAATTATGATGAAATAAACCCACTATCTCCGGAATGTCTTGCACTCGAACTCCATCCAATTGCATCATTTTTTTATTGAAGAGATACCTTGCAAAGTCTTTAGCATGCTATCAAAAAATTTTACCTTTCGTAGCCCTTCTCATTCAATGACTGCGAACAATAAAACTTTAATTTCAAATGCAAACAAAATAGATCAAGCCAGCACTAAAAAAAGAGTAAAACTTAAACTTGAGAAACAATTTTGTTATTGTCGCGGCAACTGTGTGAATAGATTTTGTCACAAAATACCATTAATATTAAGTTTTGTAGGAAATGACGTTTTTACCAAACGGTCATACTACAAACCCGAGTTTTAAACCCCTGGTTTGTGCCTCATGTGTAACTTTGCCAAACTACCATAAACATTAATTAGGTAATAATTTTTGTGTTTTTATTTCATTTCTGTTTAAACGGACTAAAAGAAAAGTATTTCATTCTCCACGCAGACTAACAAATGGTTTTCAAGTTGTTTCCCGCCAAATTTTCGTTTATTTCCGTCCCTGTTCAGAACATCTGTTTTTAAATCGACTTCCGATAATTTGAATGCACGATAGTCTACCGATAAAAACAACACAGTACATGATACGGCAACGCTGTTCTTGGACACAACATTTTAATAATATTGCCCCTAAAAGCGTGTACAAAATATATGCCAGTTTCCTGGGGTATTTGGTTGCTAATATTATTTTATTGTTCTAAAGAATATTAAAAATGTAAAAACATTTTTAACAGTTAACATAGTTTTGGTGTGCCCATAAATCTCTCCACTTTTGGAGAATTCTACCGATAGCAGTCGTCAACTATCACTACTGCAATTCTCACCGCTAGAGATGAGAAAAATATTAGAGCTGTCGGATATTTCAAAAAATATCGTATTGATGATATAAAGTATAAGACGGGTTCAGTTTTTCGATGCATACCTTTTTTTCGGGGTGATGTTTTCCGATGTTTTATTTTTATACCGATGTAATATTTGGAAAACATCAATGAACATCGACATCGATGTTTTCGGTCAAAATTGCATCAAAAGCATTAAAAAAAATTATTGTCTTAAAAAAATTGGCATTATTGTATTGTAATTTATATATTCGTCTTAAAAAAAATTTATTAAAAATATCGGTATTTCTGTATTTGGAGAAACCGTGCTATAAATATATCATCTTCAGAAAAATATCGATATATTGATATTTTGATATATAATCAACAACCCTAAAAATTGTAATTGTTTTTAAGAGTAACGGAGAGAGAATCATATAATAGATCAAAGCAGGCAAATCGCGCTATGCCCATATGCGTGAAAAACTAGAAGGCAGCAGTCCAAATGTCAAAAAATCCGTTCGAATTGAAGCACTGTCAGAAAAGTGAATAATTTGGGTGCAAGTCGTTTTGGCAATAATGTCTGCGTCTGCTGTTGTATGCGTTGACCTGAGCTCGGAGTCCGAGGAAGAGGTAATTTCCCAGTGGGCCGGGCTGCTGTGTGTGTGAAAAAGTACAGTTGGATTTTAAATAGGCTTTCTGGCCTAGTGTGTGTGTGTGCTTCACGTAGTGTGTGGAATTAATTTTTTCGCGCTGCTTTTGTTGAGAGCGAGACACGACATGCACACCCACCCACACATATACAGGTGTCGCGCAGTGCTGCCGGACGGTTCGATTGGAGACTTTGGGAGTCTTGCACTTGCATTGGCGTTTCGTGAGCGCTAATTACATTAGCCCAGAGCTTCTAGCTTGTGTGTGTTCGCGTTTACTCACTGCGCTCCTCTCTCGGGGTGTGTGTTTGAGACGCAATTTGTCAGCGATTATTCGGCCCGAAATCAAAACAATTCTCCAAGCGCGCGCTCTAAGTCTCCAAAACAGCCCCTCTCTCACACACGCACACGAATACACCGACAGCCTTTGGCGGTTTTGTTTGTTGATATTTTCATTCAAATTTAAAATGAACAGAGGCCAACAGGTTGCCCGCTAATGTGTAATAGCTTAAAGCGCGTTTTTTAAATATATATGCATAGTAATTCATTCGGAATATGTATCGTAATTCTTTAGTTTATTTTTAAAATGGATTCGAATAAACATTAAACTTATTAAAATATTAATCTATCCGCAGTCCCCACCCGGAGCTAAGCGTCGACGTCTGGAGGACCCACTGCGATCTGTGGCCCAACCTGGTAGGCAAAGTTTTCCCCCAAAACTTGTGAACATACCAAAAGCATCGCTGGGAGCCGGTGCAGTGACTGTTAAGCCGATTCCCAGCGTCCCAACGGATCCCCTGCTATCCATGCATATCCCTAGTGGCATTACAGTAACCAAGCACCAGAAGAACAACTCAACTAATGGAAACATCTCCATTACCTTAACCGAGAACAATAATAACAATAACAACACACACCTCTTTAACAATAATGTGAAGGCGAAGCAGATGAAGATGGGCGCTGCTCAGAAAGTGGCATGGTCTATGACCAACAAGGCTCCCAGTCCGAATGCCTTGATAACCGCTGTGCCTAGTCACCAGGTGAAGGTTACTCCCAGTCCACAATTCCGGATAACAACCGTTGGAAAAGCCAACAACCCACCCTCTATGGGAGTGATGCCTAAAGCAGTGCCAGCGAAGATTCAGCCGCCGGTTGGGATAGGTCAGCAGCAACCAAGTCAACAGCATCCAAAGCCGCTTATGGTTAGTTCAGGGAAAGCAAAACCGCCAATGGGTCAAATGCTTCAGCAACTACAGCAGCAACAAAAGGTGCTCGCCGTGCAACTACAACAACAACAACAGCAACAGCAGCCGCAGCAGCCACAACAAAAGGGACTCCTGACGCAAGTGCAGCAAAGGGTTTCTTTGGGTCAACAGCAGCAACAGAAACCGTTGGGAGTGCAACAGCGGCCTATGCAGCAGCCACAACAACAGAAAACAGCAGTCGCAGCACAGCACCAGCAGCAACCAAAGTCAATTATGGGTCAACAGCAACAGAAAACTCTCCAGGTGCAAGTCCAGCAGAAACAGCCAGCACCAAAGGTTTCCCAGGTGCAAATAAAGCAACAGAAGCAGCTAGCATCAAAGACCGCCATGGTTCAAGGCCAGCAGCTACAGCAGCAAGTACCGAAAGCCATCCAACAAGCACCAAAGCTTCCAGTGGTGCAACCAAGTAGAGTATCTTTGGAGCAACTGCAACAACAGCAGCAATATCGAGCATACTTGGGACAACTCCAACAGCAGCAGAAAGCGCCGATTGCTCTAGTATCACAACAGCAGCAGCAGCAGGTGCCCCAAAGCACAATTGTGGGACAAATGCAGATGCAGCCGTTGGTTCAGTTAGCGCAGCAGCAAAAAAAGCAACCCGCGAACCTACAGCAAAAGCTATCGCCGGCAACTAGCCATCAACAGAAGACGCAGCTGGCCCAACAACTACAGAATGCTGTGATGGACCAACAAAGTTCAGCTCAATTGCAATCGGCTTTCCTTTCATCGCTACCCACTCTCAACCAAATTACACACAAATCCATGACGATACAGAAACTTCCCATGGTGCAGCCGAGGGCGTCAACCAAGGTGACGTCGAAGGCTCCTAAACAGATTCACCAGCCGACTCCCCCACCCGCTCACTTAGTGCAAAAGGTGCCACCACCGCCACCTGTATTGCTTCCAACTTCTGCCCTTTCTCACAAGATCAATCCGGCCCTTGTGCGACCCACGACGGTGGCCAAGATCTCACCCGTGCCGCCCAACAGCAGAGCAGCTAACATTCAAATAAGTCCGCAAGCTCCGGGAATCATCACCGCCCCACAAACAGGAATGAGTGCTGCCCGCACTTTGCCCTTTAAAAGCACAAATCACAAGCCGAGAACGCCTCCGCTGAGCTCTACACATCTGCAGGGATTCACAACTAGCGCTGCGCCCCCGAAGCGTCTGCTGGCAACACCCCCGCACTGTGCGGCTGCCTTAAATGAGCCGCTGCTGCTGAACTTGCCGCCCACTACTAGCATTACGCCCCAACTTACGCCCACGACAACGCCACCTCCGACAGCAATTCCGGCTGCAGTGCAGCACCAGCAGCTGGCTAAGGCAGCGGCCTTCAAGTTGAACTCCCTGCCGGGGGCAAGCATTTCGGCGGTAACGAGGCCTGCCGGGACTAAACGTATTCAGCCCATAACCGTTCTTAAGAAATCCGACGAGGAGTGGCGAAGGCACTTGTTTGAACAGCAGCAGCAGCAGCAAAAACAGCGAGACCAGTTGGAGCCCGCAACCACGAGCACAATTGTCTTGGTGGAGTCGCCGCCAACGACACCGCCCACAGAGAAAGTGGACACGGAGAGCAAGACTGGAAGTACCGGAGGTAAGCCGGAGCACACCAAAGCAGTTCCGGGGGATAAAAATCGGATTAAAGTGACTCCGCCTCCAACAGTACCTATTGATGTTGACCCAGAAATTGTTGACCTGGATGCTCTACCAGAAACACCGGCAGACAGACGACAACCAGCTGAAAAAGTTGCTCCAAAGGAGAAGCCTAAAGAAGCTTCGCCACCGGCTAAAGCACCCTTTACGCCAGAGTACGCGGCTCTCCTAAAAGTCTGCCTCGAGGTGGACAAGTCGTCGGACATGCAGCTCTTAGCCAAGGGAAAGCTAACCAAGTACTACTACAGTGTGCACGAAAGCTTTGTGAAGTCGCGTGGCTTCCGCAAGATGGTCGAAGTGGCCATAACGCGTATCAAAAACGAGTCGGACATGGTGTACGTACACCTTAAGAGCGTGGTGGATGAGCTGAAGGCGCGAAGGGTGGCGAGGGTTAGAGAAAGGCCGAAACCGTCAGCAAGGGATTCCCCTCAACCGAGATCGTCTACACCCAAACCGAATATACAGGATAAGCAGCTGGAACTGAGCCCAGTGAGGGCGGAAGAGAAGGAAGCGGAAGAGGAGGAGGAAGAACCTGAACCCGAACCCGACTCCCCCACCCTTGACAAGCGACAGGGTGAGCGCATCCGAAAGCTCAATCATGCCCTGGCCACAATAAAGAAGCGAATCGAAATGCTGGAAGAGGCGGATGTGGACTGGAACGACGAGGACTCAAGCTATGTGCAGGTGGAGCGTTACAAGAAGCGCGCTTGCCAAATATACGAGAAAATCTGTGATCTAACCGGTGAGAGCAAGAACGCTAGCCGTCAGCTGAAGCAAGCCATAGTATTTAAGGATTCTGCCTACCCGGTCTTCAATCGCACACTATCGGCCTTTGTGAACCGGATGCAGGAGTTCCCCGACTACCATGATGTGCTCCAACTGCTGGAGCACTGCAACAAGGAAAATGAGCTTGGGCTAGCCAACTTTGAGATGAAGAGGATGGGTAAGCGATATGCTTAAACTTTAAACACTCAGTATGATTATATAAAATATTGAATCCCTTTCAGCTCATGACGCCTTCGCCAAGGTGGGGCAGTTGCTGCAGGCCCGACGAAAGACTGATCTTTACGAGACCGTTACGCACTATACTGCGAATGACAAGGATCCGGCAACCAGCGATCCTCAGCTGCTGGCCAAGCTGGAGGAGAACAACAAAAAGAAAAAGAAAATAAGTGATGTCTTGGAAAAGTGAGCACAAATTGAGGGTGTTGGCACTATGCTAGCGTTTTGCTCTTGCGCAATGTTCTTAATTTAATTGCTAATAACTTAAAGCTGTTTTGCTTTTTTAAAGTTTGTTAATTTCTTAGCAGCTGCAGAGCTTAAACACGATCATAGTGCTGATAATTCAATCATCGTTTCATAACTAATATTTTAACTTCTTGTAGATACGCTCGTGAGCAGGATCTCAATACGGAGGAGCGTCAGGCGCGTCTGAAGCAGAAACAGGAAAAAGCTGCCGAGGATGCTGCCAAGCTGGCCGCTTTGGCAGAGGACGACGACAAGCCCTGCACCAGTGCTCAGGCAGCGGCAAAGGCGGCCGCCATGGCCGCCCTTATGAACGGATCATCGAGAGCACATCAGAAGGAAGTGGGGGAAACTGGCACAATTGGTTCCAAAGAGAATGACAACGGCGAGGACTCGGATGATGAGACGGAAACGGAGGATGAGGAGGATGATGTAGACGCTTTTGTGGATAACATTAAGGTCAACGGAGAGGTAAGCGATGTCGACTCCGAAGCTGAGGTGGTGGAGGTAGAGCCTGCCAATGCGGATGTGATAGATATAACGAGAACCGAGACTGCCGCTAAGAAAGATGACGAAGATCCGCCTAACGGCAAGCTGAAGATAATTTCTGTCTCTAGTCTAAACGCCAACTTCGTCCATGAGCAGAACCCTAAGTCGAATCCAAATAAAACGCCCATCATTGATGCGGAGATTATTATTTCGGATGAGGAGCCATAAGAGAAGACGCCTCCACCTCCTCCCTCGCCTAGTTTGCCACACAGTACTTTAGTTTATTTATTAATTAATGTATACAATTTTGCGTTATTAAGTGTTTTTACCTTTTGTTTATATGAAAAATCCTAAGAATACGAAATACCACTTTGTATTGTAGTGTACTTGGCTGAGAAAGAATCGAATCTCACGAGAACAAGTTATCTTTGAGCAACTTACAAAATATGACTATGATTGTATAGATTGCCTTAGAGACCGTAGGTCTAGTAAATATATTGACATAGCGTGAAGTTAAATTGGTACTTCAATTAATTATCCAATTTTGATTGGTATTTTACTCCGAACAATTTCGTTCAAAGATTACTTTATTCCCGAAAGATTCGATTCTTCAGTTACAGTTTTATCTAAGCCAAGCTAATTTATTGCAGAGCTGCACCCGTACCAGTAAGCCACAATATGCTAGTGTACATATGGAATACTACTAGGCTAAGTATGTTTTACAAAGTAAAATAACGATAATATAACTGAACAAATGTGTATCTTATTCATTCCGAATATTGCGCAGATACCGTGTTATCTCAGATTCATCCAGGGCAGTCTCTTCGATTATGTCGAAGTGATCGTACTTTTCAAAGACCTTAAAGGTGGTTTGGAAGCCGGCATTTTTCAAAACCTCGCAAAAGCTCCGACTCTGCTCTATAAAGGTGACACTGTCGTGCTCCGCGACCAGTACGTAGATCCGTGTCGATCTCCAACTAGCCACTTCGTTGTACGACCATAGCATGGGCGACAGGCTCTCCGCTTTGCGCTCGTCGATACCCAGAATGTTTTTTGGATTCACCAATTCCAGATTGTACAGTTCCCGCAAATCGTACACCCCACACAAAAAGATCAGGGCCCAGCACATCTGACTCCGCTGGGGACTGACTGCATCGGGTGAATTTAGGATCCGGGACAGCAAATGAGCCCCAGCCGAGTGGCCAGCGAATGTTATTTCCATAACTTGTGTGAGCTCGGCATATTTGAAAATCCAGTCAAGGAATCGATCAAACTCAGAAATTAGCTTTTCGAGGGTCACGGCGGGGCACAGGTTGTAATCCATAACGGCCACGCGGATTCCCTGCCGCACCAGTGGCCCCACGATGGAGCAAGAGTGGCTCTTGTCCAGCATCTGCCAGTAGCCGCCATGTACGAACACGAAAAGTGGGCTCTGGGCGGGTGTATTCTTGTCAGAAAAGACATCCACGACTCGTCGACCCTCGCCATAGCGCAAGTGCTCCACGGTGATGCCCTGATTACCGGTCAAGTCCCTTTCATCTGCCAATGTGATTTGCGTTAGTTTTGGTCCAAATTTAGAATGCTTTAATTGCTTACGCTGTTGGGTTATCTTTATAAAATTCTCGACAACGGCCAAATTTGGTTCCGGCTCATTTTGGAACCTAGTAGTATGATAACTGGGAAAATACTCCCGTTCAAGGTCTTTGCTTTTCGGATTGTACATTCCTGATAAGGAACTAAAAAAACACTTGTTGAGTTTAAAATTAAGAGTAGAAATACAAAGGTGTTTGGGGTCAGAACAGTTTTCGCAAATTGAGTTTTTTACGTTCACTTGTAATGCAATATGGAAAATTATTATTGGTAACTAGTCAAACCGGATTGCGCTCTTGCAATGCTTAACTTTTAACGTACGACCGAGCTTTTGTTTAAAATACTTAGGTACATATATACATACGTTCTGAAATCGGTCTTAAACGAACCGGACTTTACAACACTGGTGTCACGGTGGAATAATAAAAAGTGTTCATCAGCTTTGGTGGGGACGATGAACATTTATTACTCTCCCTCTCTCTCTCCACTCTCAGAGAAACAAGCGTTATAAATATAAATAAAAAAACATACCATCATCAAGAGCCCGTCATGCTCTTATTAGTCTCACCAAAGACCACCTTATTTAGTGGTAACATGCACTGAATTAATCTGGTTTTTTCATAAACGCGCTAAGGTCACACTTTGACAACTCGACGGAAAGCCAGCTCACCGAAAATAATAATTTCGATTTTTGTTTGCTATAAGCCATTAAAACATAAAAATGTCCCGACAGCAAAACGAAGAGGACACCAACTCGTCGCTGTTCGATGCCCGCAATGAGTACTATGTCGGCAACTTCATGGGCTCGATCAACTTTGTGCTGCCGGAGCAGGGAACTGCTGGATCGGAGCTGCTGTCTTACATGTACCTCTCCTACTTGGCCATCGATTCTGGCCGCATAGTGGCTTCTGACATCAAGGAGAACAATTCCACGCCCCTGCAGGCCCTGCGTCTGGTACACGAGGCATTTGAGCAGCCGTCCCGTACTGAGGAGCTTCTGGAGAAGCTCACCGACAAGGTGGCTGGCGATGAGGATGAGACCAACATCTGGCACATTGCTACTGCGATTGTCTACTGCCACGATGGACAGTTCGAGAACGCATTGAAAATCTTGCATGGATCTACGAATCTGGAATCAATGGCCTTGTCTGTGCAGTGCCTGCTCCGCCTTCAGCGCGTGGACTTGGCCAAGCAGCTGGTGGCCAAGATGCAGGAGATCAGCGACGATGCCACGCTGACTCAGCTGGCCCAGGCGTGGGTCGCCCTCGCCCAGGGCACGGAACAGATGCAGGACGCCTTCCATATCTACCAAGAGTTCTGTGAGAAGTTCAAGCCCACCCCGGCTTTGTTAAACGGCCAGGCGGTAGTTCATTTGGGCCTCGAGCGGTACGAGGAGGCGGATGCGGTCCTACGCGAATCGCTACTGAAGAAGCACAACGACTATGACACGCTCATCAACCTAATGGTGCTGGCTCACCTCACGGGAAAGCCGGCCGAGTCTGTCACCCGGAATCTGGAGCAGCTTCGCCAGTTTTACCCCAAGAGCGACTTTGTCACCGATCTGGACAAAAAGTCAGCTGAGTTCGACCGCCTGTGCCTGCAATATGACATCGGTGGCGAGGAGAAACTTTTAACCATCTAAGCATAAGGAGAAATTCCAAACATTCATTTATCCAAACCTATGTTTATATGTTAAATTACAATAAAAATGTATTAGCAATGTATGAGGTAGTGGAGAGGACATCAGTAGCTGGAAAGAAAAAGGAAAATAATAATTAGTATGAATTATTAAGGTTTCAATTCCGAACTCCTTCCGTGGCCAGATACTAATAGATGCTTACTTTTGTTTGAAGCCATATTTCTTGCGTTCATAGAACAGATCAGTCTTGGAGCTACCCAGGTTTACGATCTTGGGACAGCCGTCCCGCTGAAAAATTGATAAGTAGAAGATTAACTAACGATGCCTCCCATTAAATTTACTCGGAACTTACATCCTTTTCCTGTATGGTGCAGGACTTGCAGTAGTATGCGTCGGACACCCCCGGACCACCGCAGATGACACACCTGCCTTGGTAGGACCCGTAGTTGCACTCATCGCAGATCCGGACAAGGGTGCAGGGCCGCACATATGAGTCGCAGATCACACATTTTCCGTCGTCTTTCTCACACAGGCGTCCAATGGCTGCCGCATTACAAATGTTTATATACTGAATTAAGGTGGTAATATGTGAGAACTCACCCACGCCGGGTTGTTTGCGGCAGAAAATCAAATCCGGATGATGCTTGGCCATGTTTTAATTGAGTTTTTCTCGGTTTTTGAGGGAAAACAATTTCTGTGAAAAATCTCCGGTTCTTCGAGTGTGGCCGTCTGAGGAAGTCTTCCAGAGTGACCGCAGCCCGATTGAAACGATAAGCAAACATCGATGTTAGCCAAAAAAAATATCGAATATTTGGGCAAACATAAAATCGTGAAATAAATATATCATCATTTTACAAATATCGATATACTGATATTTTGATACCCTACAATTTATTTTCTGTATTCAGCCACAGCTTAAGATAAAAATTGCAAGTACAACTCCCCAGAATGCAACAGCGCAGCTAGAAAGTGTGTGGGCCAACCAGCAGTTAATAGCCGACACCAACGAAATGTCACAGGCGGCATCCACAACGCAGAGTGCAGCTGCTGCACCGGTGGGGGGAAACAGACGCCCCATGGCCAACGATGTGGGCGTCATGGGGACCACCATGTCTGCCCGATACGGCGAGACCGAATGGGAGGCACGAGAGGTTTGTGACGAACTTGATAACTAAAATCCGCACATGTTAAGCTCTTTTCTTTTCACTCCCAGTCCCAGCGGCAACGGGAGTTGCATGAAGCTCGTGCGAGGGCGGCGCAGATGGAGAAGACCATGAAGTGGTGGTAAGAACTGTGTGCTACCAGCGAAACCCGGCTTATCTGTTAATCACACAACCTACGCTTTCCAGGTCCGACTGCACTGCCAACTGGCGAGAGAAGTGGAGTAAGGTAATAGTGGTTGCCATGGCTTCCCGTTGGGTCAATACCGCCGGTGTCCAATAACAATACTTTTTCTCACCTTTCGCAGGTGCGTAACGAACGGAATAAGGCAAGAGAAGAGTCCAAGCAGCTGAGCGTCAAACTGGACGTCGCCATGAAGGAGTCACACTCCCTGAAGCGGGAGAAGAACGATCTCGAGCTGCAGATCACGCAGCTGAAAAAGGAGATGGAGAAGGTGCACACGCTGATGATGAAGCACGCTGGTCAATTCCACCGTGCCGACACCAGCGAAGATGCAGAGGCCAATGGTCGCGACGCCAACTGCTCCCCAGACATCTCGTCGGATGGTCTGAAAAATGTCAACAGTGAGGACGGGCTGGTCACCAAGCTACCCAACGATGTGAAGGACCTGGACATCGAGGAGTTTGCTATGAAGGGCGCCATGCCCAAACATCTGACAGAGTTGGATGAAGCAGCTGCCGCCGAGGAGAAGCGCCTTATTCAGCAGCTCTCCAAGGATGACTTCGACGAGGACTACTTAATGCAAAAGATATCCATGCTTCAGTTGCGCCTCGATGAGGCGCAGAAAACACTTCAGGCTGAAAGGGAGTGAGTAAACAAAGTGCTTTCGTGATAATCCTTGGCTTAAAATGCGTTTCTTCACTTAGTGAAAAGCTGGAGCTGCACAAGAGCATCGAGAAGCTATCGCTGGAGATCCAGGATGTGCGTGGCCGTCAGGAGGAGATGCGATCCGCCAAGCAGGAAGCTGTGCGCGAACTTCTCACACTGCAGGAGCAGCATCGCGCTGAGATGCGTATCGTTAACAACTCGTTGCAGGAGGAAATCGCTGCGCGTGAAAACTTAGAGCGTAGGCTTACAGAGCTGCGCACCGAGCTCGAACATTTGCAGGCGGAGAATGCTTCGGAATGGGGCAAGCGCGAGCGCCTGGAGTCCGAGAAGTTGGCCATGGAACGAGATAACAAGAAACTTCGCGCCGAGTTGCGGGACTACCAAGAGCGGTCAGACCGGAAGTGCCGTCCCATGCAGGCCAACGACGTTGAGGTACGAGCATTGCAGCAGGAGCTCTCCGAGCGGAACAAGGAGATAAGTGAGGTGAAGATGTCGCACGCCAAGCTCAAGAAGCTACTGGCCGAAACGAACACTGAACTGGGCCACGCCGTGCGCCGCGCGGAGCAGTACGAGGCAGAGGTGAGTTAATCCACAGCCTAAAACCTTATCAGATGATATATTAAGAAGATTGCGCATATCAGCTTATCAGCTAGGGGAAACTGAGAGACCATTCGAAGATTTCGCCACCTAATTGAATTAATTTAAAACATTTATTCACAAAGACACGCGAACATCGAAAAATTGGTAAATGCAGAGTACTTTAGTAACCTCTCCACAAAGTGAAGAATCAGTTGGCGAAGGCCGCCAGTCCAGTGATGGCGCGACCCAGGATCAAGGCATGAATATCGTGTGTTCCCTCATAGGTGTTGACCGACTCCAGGTTCATCACATGCCTAATCACATGGTACTCATCACTGATGCCATTGCCGCCCAGCATATCTCTCATCTGCCGTGCAATGTCCAGGGACTTGCCGGTGTTGTTTCTCTTCAGCATCGATATCATCTCGGGTGTGTGCAATTTCTGGTCCTTGAGACGTCCCAAATGCAAACATGCCTGAAGTCCCAGAGCGATCTCCGTGGTGGCATCGGCTAGCTTCTTCTGGATTAGCTGATTGGCTGCCAAGGGCCGACCGAATTGCTTCCGGTCTAGGGTATATTGGCGGCCAATTTCTACACAGGCTTCGGCAGCGCCCAGAGCTCCCCAGGCGATACCGTATCGAGCATTGTTCAGACAGTTGAAGGGTCCACTGAAGCCAAGGGCGTTGGGCAACAGCTGTTCTTCCGGCACTCGGATATCGTCCATCAGGATCATACCCGTGGGCGAAGCGCGCAGAGAGAACTTGCCCTCAATCTTGGGCGTGTCAAAGCCTTGGCCGGAGATCTTGCGGTCCACCAGGAAGCCGCGAAGCTTGCCATCTTCACACTTGGCCCAGACGACGAGGACATCGGCGATGGGCGCACTGGTAATCCATGTCTTGGATCCGCTCAAGATGTATGTCTTGCTTTTGCTGTCGTACTTGGCGCGGGTCTCCATGCCGCCGGGATCGCTGCCATGGTTGGGCTCAGTCAGTCCAAAGGCGCCTGGATAAAGTGAGGAAAGATATGGTGTATTTCTTTGCTTTTATTTGTTTGAAAGAAAAGAGTGAATCAAGGTGGTCCTTTACGTAATAGAGGGGAAATTCCTGATTCTATGAGGGGGACTCACCAATTAGCTTTCCCTGCGCCATGCTGGGCAGATAGCGCTGCTTCTGCTCCTCGGAGCCATAGTCGTAGATGGCGCCCATGGCCAGTGAGCTCTGGACACTGACGGCAGACCGATAGGCGGAGTCCACGCGTTCCACTTCGCGGGTGAGCAAGCCGTAGGCCACACTGGAAACTCCAGCGCAGCCGTATCCCTTCAGGGTGCACCCAAGCACTCCCAGGCTGCCGATCTCCTCCATGATCTTCTTGTCAAACTGCTCCAGGCGATTGGCCATCTTGACGCGCGGCAGCAGCTCCGCCTGGCAGTAGCCGCGGAATGCGTCCCGAATGGCCACCTCTTCCTCGGTCAGCTGGCTCTCCAGGTTAAGGGGATCTTGCCAATTGAACTTGGCCGCTGCTGCCCCGGCCTTGGAGCTCGAGCTGGCCAGGCGGCGGGCACAGGGACTCAGTCTGCTGATTACACTTTGCGCAATCATCTTTGTACAATTTTGTGTGTTTCTGGTTTGGAAAAAGCCAGCCGGTTCTCCGCAGAACAGCTGCTCGGCACGACGTTCGACGAGAGAATGATGATGAAAGCTTTAACCTGCAGCGAGAGCCAAAGCTTTCGGCAGTTGATTCTCTCGCGGTTCTCCTCGCTCTTCTGGCGTTTTGTTTACCCGAAACAAAATATTGTTGTTTTGCCCGCTGATCGTAATCTGCGGCGCGGGTTCTAAATTTTTCGCACTATCGCATTTATTTTTGACTTGACGACGATAGAAACCAAGAGTGAAGCGAATGTGGAAGGAAACTTTTCAAGTGTTATCGCAGCTTGGCGGGGGTCGCCTCGGCTTATCAGAGGCATTGGAGGACGGCAGATACCCCCCATTTAGTGCGCTTTGTGCTTAGAGATCATTGTGAAGGCTGCAATGATGGGGACATCAAAACGTCTCTGGGTTCAGTGGAAAATCTCGTGTAAATGCGGGGAGAATCATATGAAAACCAGTTATTTTGTATCTTTGTGACTGTGGACATTGTATACTGCGGATAGGATAGGGAACTATTGACAGACTTTAAAATAATAAATTTAAAAGGAAAAAAAATAACACAAATATTGATCACATTTATTATTATATGTTCAGCTTGGAATTAAGATCGTAACATTATCTTAATATTGCTTAGGTTTACTAACTTCCATTTAGAGATCTTTATCATACCATATATATCCTTGTTTCAGGTCAAACGCCTGCGCCAGCGTGTGGAGGAGCTAAAACGAGAGTTGGCGGGGGCTGAGGATGAACTGGACTCGGCGGTGAACCAAGTGCGGCGATTACAGCGCTCCAACGATGAGCTTGTGGGCCAGACAGAAGGTCTGCAGGTGCAGATCCAGCACCTACAGAATAGGTAATAGGCTCCAAAGTATATTTACAACTAATACCATAACTCTTTTCACAAAATCTAACATTTACTGAAATTTCAATGGTGCTGGCTAACTATTAACTAACTAAAAACTAACCCACTAAAAACCAGACGTGCCCCGAGCCCACAACTGCGGGGATTGGGCGGGGTGCAGCTCAGGAATAAGATAGCCGTGGAGCTGCCCAACGACTGTCTGCCGAACATTAACGACTTGCGTCAGATCTTCGATGACTCGCAGGCTGGCTTAAGAAGCTCCCACAATGGCAGCGATGCAGCTGCCCATCATGCTGCCTCCGTCAAGAGGTCAAGTCACACGGAGCGAACGCTTCTCCAGCAGCAGCAGAGCAACTCAGCTGCCTCGGCAGCGGCGGCGGCTGCAGCAGCGGCTGCATTCTATGATGCCAAGCCCACACATCTGGAGGAGAACATATTTGAGTCGAAGTCGCGGAATCTAGAGTTTGAGCGGGCCAAGCAAAAGTTCGATAATCCCCATGGGCAGCACCACCACCATCACCAGAGACAGCGATCCGGAAATGGACGGTACGGGAGTGCTGGTAGCAATGCCAGCAGGGCGAATCTCGCTCTGCCACTCAAGGGAACGACAAACGGTGGAAGCAGCAGCGCCGCTTCCAGCAAGGATGAGCTAAACCGACAGCTGTACGAGGCTCATGAGAAGGAGCAGTCGGTAGGGGTGGGCTATGCCAGGAACAGCATTAATCTTGATGGTCTCAAGGTATCCGATGATGAGGTGAGATTGCAGGCGGTGAAATTATGGTTCTTTGTTTTTATGATTTGTAAAAGGAAGTAAAAGGAGGTATACATATTTTATTTATTAAGAATTTAATTTTGCTTTATGTAAATTATTACCTTCTCTATGTCTACTGTACAAAAATAATTCCCTGATATTCTTTCAGACTCCGTAGCTATGGTTCGACAAGCTTGTTGCTGGACGATGAGACTGAGGGCAACAGCGACTGAGACCTTAAGATCCAAGACATTCGCGGGACGGACAGCTAATGGTATTAAACATTTAGTATTAATTTGGAAATATGTACTTTAAAGTTGGTGGAGTGTCAGAGTCCCAAATAGGAAACCATTATCCTA
This sequence comes from Drosophila nikananu, assembly GCA_008042635.1. Taxonomy (NCBI): domain Eukaryota; kingdom Metazoa; phylum Arthropoda; class Insecta; order Diptera; family Drosophilidae; genus Drosophila; species Drosophila nikananu. The sequence goes on along the minus strand of VNJV01018965.1, from coordinate 60,879 downwards.
GCATATATTTGGGGCTAGTACCAACTGGTTCCTTAGTTGATTTGTAAGTACCTAAGTAAGAACATTCGCGATTTGGTATTTCAAAATCGAAAGTAATTTATAACCTTTTACTTACAATTAAATATGTATGCATTAAGATATGTTTAATTTTACGCCAATAATTCCCATCATAAGATCTTCAGTTGGAAGCTAAGAAAGCTTTTATCTTCAACAATATTCCATGTAAGTTAAGTACAACTTCTCAAATTGCTTTTATGATGGCCATATCTCAATGAGCTTTGCCTCCTATCATCCTCATCATCATCCTCATCGAAAACCCTTTGCCTTTATTATACAAATTAACAGACTTTACAGCAGATATACCTACAAAACAAATATACGTATTGAAGCATAGTGCAGGTGTTCGATTGTTGCGGAATACAAAATTAGTGCCAGACATCTATAGAAATTTAACGAGATTTAATAGAACATTATCAATATGCTGCTGAGTATCCGAATTTAATTATATATTTTTTTTTAGAATCGAAAGATGATCTATTGGGATATCCTAGTCCGAAACATTATTATATTCTATAAATTTTTATAAACAATATTGTTTTTAGAACGTTTTTGGCAGCATATTCGATCTTATACAGAATACATAGAAACAATTTAAAAATACAAATATATTCGTATTAAATATGGTAATATTAGCTGTTTAGTTCGTGAATAATAATCATTTTTACTCTTATTTAAAACTACTTATATTAAATACACAAAATATGCAAATAAAGTTAGCATGTTACGAACAATAATAAACAATAAATGTTTGTGTTGTTTGTGTCGGAAAGCGAAGTCCTAGTTGGCTTTGTATGGACCTTCTCAGTAGACAGAAATCTGCTCTCAGAAAAACTACACACCAAAAATCACTTTAAAATTTGTTGTCTTGATACGAGTTCAAAAAAATTAAATTCAATTTATAATCATGGTGCAATTATCGCGAGCAACCAAATTGACTGGCATCTGCGTATGCGTCTACATGTCCTACGTCATACTTGTGTTCTTCCTGCTGCCCTCGCTGATCCCGGACGCTGTGAGTCTGCAGCGGGCTCTGGTGGCCTATAAAACTCGCCACCTCGGAGACTTGAGCAACTACACGTTGGAGACGGGCGGCCAGCCGATCCGTTCATTGCTGGTGTCCTTCCGGGGCTCGGGAGCCCTCACTCTTTTGGACAACCTGTCCCACCAGCCCGGTTGCTACCAGCACTATGACCCGTTGATCGCCTACCACAACCGCAGCACTGCGCAGAAGCATCAGGCCAAGGTTCTGGATGAACTGGTGTCACTGTACAATTGCGACTACAACAAGTCAGCCGAGATGATCTACTGGGGTATGCGATCGACGATCTTCCGTCGCTTTTACGGTGCCCAGTCGAAGACCTGCCTAACACATAGCTTGGCGGACTGCTGGAACCCGGAGACAATGGCTGGCGTCTGCAAGGTGCACCCATTCATCAATATGGCGGTGTACAACTTGAGGCTTGAGAACCTAGTCTCATTGCTGGAGAAGGAGAAGTAAGTGGGTGGGATTCCCATTTATAATCAGTACTCTTAAGCTGTTCCTTCAATGGAATTCCGCAGACTGAATCTGCGAATCCTGCTGCTCGTCCGCGATCCTCGAGGAACGATGTATTTCCGCAGACAGAACCGATGGTGTGAGGATCAAGATGTAGATCAAGAGGATTGTGAAGCCAATACACTTTGCCAAGACATGGTCAGTGATCACGAGGTGGCTCAAGTTTTGGCTAAAAATTATCCGACACGCTTCAAGTAAGTCATACATCTTTAACTAATTATTACACAATCGGATCCAAATTTGTTCTTCACAGTATAATACGTTACGAAGATCTGCTGGAGCATCCCTTGGAGAGCATCAAGCTGGTCTTCCAGTTCTACGGAATACCAATGGTAAGACCCAAGACAAGAACTCGTGGAGGTGATACCCGCGGCAGCCAAGTGTTTGAGTCTTTGGGCTGGGAGCTTCCGTGGAAATACTCGAACCAGCCAGCCTTCGAGTGGATGGACAAAATGACAGAGGCAGAGATACAGGCGGTTCAAAATGTCTGTACCGAAGCCATGGAGCTCTGGAACTATCGCCCGGTCCAGGACTTTAAGCACTTTTCAGCCGACAAATTCGAACCGGTAATGGGCAAGGCCTAAATAAGTAAATGTGTCTGGAAGGTTAATAATAAATATTTCTGGAGCGCAGATTAATTACAACAGAACAATAAAAACATTAAATGTGTGACATTTTAGGAATGTAAATGAAATGAAATGAAAATTTGTTTAGTAACTTTAGCTTTCTTTTTGTTTTGGCAGCGAATATTTGCAAATTTAGTAACAATAATACTGACAGCTCCTTAACTGGTTCATCGCCTTGAGAAAATAGGCTGGACAACTGGTGAAACCAAGTTTCTTGTACTGATCTTCCATATTTCTTATTTTAAAAAGAAAAACCAAATGCCAAAAATTCAATTTCAATTTAAATTTTCAATTAAAGTTGTAAAACAATTTTAAAAATTATTTCAAATCGCGCCGATTGTTTTAGTTTTCTCGTAATGTCTGAAGTATTTTATCGCCCAGATTACGGTCACACTTTCTGTATTTTTTTCTGCACCAAACACAATCTCTTTCAGTGTTGCCCTCTGGAAAAAGCTATGCTCTGGGAACTAAGATAAAATAAGCTAAAAATAGCAAAACATGCCAAAAACCCAATAGCTCATGCGAAATGCCAGAAAACATTTAACATAATTATTTTTGTCTTATAAAACATCGTTTGTTTTACATTTATGGCTAGAAAAGGTTAGGTAAATTTAAAACTAGCTATTTTTAAGGCTATAAGCTAGCGGCAATTTCAAAAGCTTTCTAGCGTGAGATAAACTAATCTGGCATCACTTTTCCAAGCTTTCGCTGACTTTGTTTTCAATTCTGACTGTTTTCCATTTTCAATCGTTTCGTTCGGTCGCGTCGCGGAAAAACACCGCTCCCAGCAGGAAAACAAAGATAATAATAATAATTCGCGACATCTGCAGCGATCTGCAATGCTCTCAAGCTGAGGGCGCGGGCGATAACTATGAGCGTGTGGGAGCGAGCCAGCGGGCCAGTAATGTGCAAGTGCTGAGAGGTGCCAAGTGCGTTGCGTTCATTACATCGCCAATTAGTCAATATTATTAGCCATTCGCCATTGGTGAAATATTGGGCAGTGGCCACCAGCTATTAGCCAGGAGCAGCGCCTCGTCTCGCCGCGACCAATGAGCACAGCGGGCTCGGAGGCGGACGTGGACCTCGACCTGGACTTGGAGTCGTGCGCGCTGCTTAACGCGAAGGCGGAAGCGTCGAACGGACCCGGACCCGTCGATCCCGGCAGGACACGCGCTAAGCAGCGCATCAGCTTGAGCGGGAAGCGGCGACGCAGCCGAATGTCGCGCAGGGCCAATCTGATCGGCATCTGCGGCGTGAGCAGCCTGTGCATCCTGCTGCTGATTGCCACCACCCAGCACCGTCCACTGACCACTCCGTTCAACCAGGCCGTAGGCCGGGATCAGGGAGCGGGGGCTGGTGCTGGTGGTGGCGCTGGCAATGCCTATGGCGTGGACGGGGGGCCGTCCAATTCCCTGGCGCGCAGCGCCTTCTACGACCGCTTCCAGCAGCAGTTGCAGCAGCAGCAGCCGTCCCAAACGGCCGTCTACAATCTGACAGCTACTATAGTGGATGTCCTGTCGGCTCAACGGTCGCGCATCCTAACCGAGATGGAGAACTTCGAGTATCCGCGCGGCGGGGCTGAGCGCCTGACGGACATGACGCCGGAGACGAACGGCACTCCGGTGCGCAGTGTGGTGGTCACATCGTGGCGCTCCGGCTCCACCTTCCTGGGCGATATACTCAACTCAATACCGGGCAACTTTTACCACTATGAGCCCCTGCTGGACTTTGGCATCAAGCAGATCCGGGACCCGGACGACCAGGAGCTGGCCGTGCAAAATCTGAAGAACCTGCTTAACTGCGACTACGCCGACATGCTGGACTACTTGAACTTCGGCAAGACGCACACATATCTCTTCGAGCACAACACACGGCTGTGGGACGTCTGTCGGGAGTTTCCGCGCTTCTGCTGGCGGCCCGCCTTCCTCACGCGCTTCTGCCGCCTCTTCCCCATCCAGAGCATGAAGACGGTGCGTCTGCGGCTCGCCCAGGCCGAGAAGCTGCTCGAGGACCAAAGGTGAGTGGGCAGCAAGAGATCCGGGAAGAAAGTGAAAGGCGACAGTCGTAAGCTGACAGGCGAGCGGCAGGGGAGCAGTTCGATGGGAGTAGTAGGGGCCAGATGTTGCAAATTATCGTTTGTGTTTAAATGCGAGCATCCGATTTCACTTGTGAATAGTTCTGTGTTTTAATCAAGTTGAAATTAACTCACTTTATATGAGAAAATACTTCCTATATGCAGAGTAGAAAGAAAATAAGTTAGTTTCCCAATAAGTAAAAGCAGTATTCGATAGAACTCAACACAATATCATAACAAACGAATTTGTTTATTATTTTATTATTTATAAAAAAGCATCTTTTGAAATTAGTTTTGGGTCTCACTCGGTCAATGGCTCTTTTATTTTATCTTTTCTTTTTTTTATAAATTGCAGTTTTTCCACTTTGTCACTCACTCAATTGCCGCAACAATTTCTCAATTCATCCATTCAGTTTTTATCTGAGAGCAGGCCAAGGCCCCCATTTGCGATAAGTCTTGAGGCATTATTTCCATTGTTTTGCCACATTACTTCCTTAGCCAGCGGCCGGACAGGCCTTTTAGCTTATCTGCCAAGAATGTTTATCAAATTGTTGTGCGGCAAGCAATTACATATTCAAAACAATGTTTAGCCGATTTGTTTTATAGAAATTCTCACAATGGCGACATCGTCAACGTTATGTTATCACAAAAATGGAAATCAATCACCTCTCATAACATACATTTGAAACCAGAGTTGTGCCAATTGATTTCAATTTATGGATTCACATTCAAATCAATTTATTAACCGATAAATGCCTGTCGTATCACTGATTTAACTATCATATACAATCACGTTATCGTTTTAGTTTATAACCGTAATTACTTTGAGGGGTTTCCAAGCTTTTTAAGAGAGATAATGCTTGACCCCAAGTTCCTAGAAAGTTGATAGAGAAATGTGAAGATTATATGTCTGACTACTAGTGGCTACTTCCCTGGGCTCTGTTATCAGCGGAACTGCGATAGAATAAGTAGGTGCTTAAGGCGAAAAATGAAAAAAAGAAAAAAGATTATTAATGATGAAATAATACAGCTATGAGCTTTACAACTTAAAATGCTATTTATACTAAAGCCTAGTTCCACATATTTACTAGCTGATTTATCAGTAATAACCTATTGGAATGGTTTTAAACGCCTGCCTTTTCAGAGTTTAAGAGACGTCCCACTTTGGACCCCAAGAAAAGTTACTTGGGGAAAGTCAAACACTCTCAAGTATCACTTTCAAAGTATTTGCTTTTGTCTGAGTGAAAAACACTTCTATCCTTCAGTTCAAATCCTTTGGCAATACAATCCAAAATCAAATCCTTTTCAGGCATTTCCCCAATGCCGCAAACAAAAGTTTAATTTACATAATTTCCCATTTAAAATGTAAGCTGGCCAACAAAGGCAAAAATCGATAAAATTAGTGTATAGAAATCTCTCCGGCTAAGCAAACCAGCAAAAGTAAACAAAAAACGAAAATGTATTTGATTGATGTGAGGGTCCTGGCTCTGTGGCCACCCCTCTTCAGCCCCCTTGTGGTTTCGATTACATTTGGAGCAGCTCTGCTCCTCCGGTGCACCACCGCTCCGCGCCTGGCCGCCGTGTAAGGACATCAAGGATATGTATTAGATCCGGCTTTTGTGTTGGCTCAGTTGTGTCAATGTTATGCAAAAGATTCCCAAAAACAAATTTCAATCAATGAGAGCGAAACTGACATTTGTGCACAGATTTCAGTTCAATAAATAAACGAATCGAATTGATGGAGATAAAATTGCTGAGTGGAAAATGTCATTTGTGGCATTCTTCGGGTGGCTTACAAATGCCAAAAAGAAATGTTTGATGTCGTTTAATGGATATTTACTGCTTGCTAGCGTTGAGCTGGTTCGCATTGCCTTTCTTCCCCCACCGGTCCCGATTTGTGGTTCCGGCACCAGAAGACAGAAAACAATTAACACACTAAATCATGAACTGAACGTAGTTTGTTTAGACTCCAGCAGACTGCCACCCGGAAGTTAAGCCAGTAAATTACCAGGCACTTCGAGTAGAGCTTGCGGAATTTCTCTTTTGGCCTGCTCTGTATTTTTGCCTGGTTTAGGTCATGTTCGCCATGTATTCCCTATAATTTAAGTGGGTCCTTTAAGCAATATTGTGCCTTACCGTACATAGGGACAATAGAAGAAGTTTAAGATATTCAGTCTATACTGATAGAATAATATTTTTTATTATCAGACCGTTATTAAACTTAGCCTAGTTTCTTCATAAAATACTTAATGAATGATGCTTTTTTAAATAGAGTAATTGTTTACTTTACCATTATTTTGTTTTTGTCTTCACTTATTCCCTCTTACTGCTTCCCATGAATAACTTCTTAAATTAGCTTTGCCTTTAAGGTTTCGTCTGGCACTCAATTGTTAGCTTACCACTTTGCGGGCTGCAGTAAAAATTCTTTCACACTCTATTAACGCATGCCTGGCCCCGCTATCCACCAGTGAAATGCATCAAAATTCCGGAAATGTTGACCGGCACTTGGATTTATGTTTTCTGCGGCCAACATAATCCCAGCCACCTCGCGGCTGCTCACTTAGCCACAATTTGGGTCAGTGCGCGCATTGTGGGGCAAAAAGCCATGCTCGGTGAGTCACTCACTCACTCACTCACTAAGCGGCCGCTAACTTGGCTTCTAATTGTCGATTTGCTTTGGCTTTTCCTCTGGCTCTGGGTGTGCCCAGAATTTTTGGGAAACTAGCCGAGCTGGCCAAACCTTTCGCCTAATCATCATCGCGTATACGCCGCGTTGGACGGGCTCTTATATTTAATGCCAAATGGCCATTTCATTTATAAATCACACATTATTTTTATGCCATTTTTCATGGACTCTTTCCCGCTTTCCGTGGGCGGCGATAAAGAAGGGAATGTGGTTAATGAAATGAATTACGGCATCGGGGAGTTGCTCTTTTTTTTGTATTTTGGCAAAAGTTTATGATTTGGAGTTTTATTATCTAATTTATTATTATTTCTTTTTGGAAATTGATTGGACAAATTTCAAGCAAAATGGTAATGGAATATTTTATACTGTCGAAGAGGTTTAATAGGAAATAATTTAATAATTTAGGTAGCAATTTGATTAATCTACTCTTGTCTACTGAAAATCCGCTTCAGTTAGTTTTTCATTCAATTTCCAGAATTTGGTTTCTGTGGCCGCTAACTTTGTGCCATTTTTGGCATCAAGTAGATTAAAATTTGCGAAAATTGAAAGCGCCCGCAGGCGGAATTCCTCCTAGAGAGCGAGAGAGGAGCATCCAGCACAAAGAACCGCAGAAACCACACAGAGTTTGGGCCTCAGTCAGTTTTAGTTGGCTTATAATGAGCAAAGTGGCCATTAACTCGAAAACTTTTGTGAGCTGCGTTTTAAAGAGGGGCAGAGGCAAACAGGCAGCGTTAGAAGCCGCTAGATGTCAAGACCCCGCAGTTTCGGGCTGCTGTAAAACTTGGTTCTTGGAAGCCCATTGCACCATAGACCTCATTCTGAGCCGTTTAACATTGTTGTTGGCGCTGTGAACTTTTGACTTGACAGTTTTGACAACAAAGCCAGCACTCAGGAGGCGACGCGGTGCGACGAAAGCGAGCGATCGTGAGTTCACTGAACGTTCGCGTAGCATAATTTTCATGCTCTCTGTGCGGGTGTCTCCTCTTACCCTTTCAAAGGTGTATTTTCATAATGAGAGAAGTTTTGTGAGCCCCGACGGAACCCCCAAAGGAACCTCAGTGAAAATTATGGTTTTGTCCTAAAGAGATTGATTTCCTTTACAAGTTTTTCTTAAATGCTTTCTTTTTGAACACATTATTTTGACCTTTCGCAAATTTCTTGTGACATTTTAACAATATTTTTTATAAATATATATTTCTAAATCAATGAAGGTCATTTAATGCATTGACATGTTAAGTGGCATCTGGCACTTCCTTTAGGTGCTAGATATAATGTCTAACAATTAAGAAATATTCTACACAATCTAACTTTTCAAAAAGGTACAGTGGTAACTTGTTTTTGGTTCTACTATAATATTTCTAGTATGAAAATGTTTCTTGTTATATTTTGATCAAAATTCTTGCAGCGTAAAATTTGTTTTGAATTTAATTTTCAGTTAATATTATATTATAGAGAAATTGGTTTCTTAATGATACTTAAAGCTTTACAAATGCAGTTCCTTATTAATCTAACACACAACCTAGCATTCCCCTTAAATATTCCATCTGTAGTTAAGCCGGTTTACATCAAATTTGACCGGCATTTTTGTAGTCAATCAGCAGCTGAGAGAGTATTGGGTCTGTGGCTATTTATACTATTTTTTGTGCCCCAAAACTTTGTCTCCTCTATTGCATTTGCAAAAACCCAAACTCGTTTCGTTGGTGGCTAAGCCAAAACCTTTTTCTTTGCTGTTTGTTTGCTGGTTGTTTGCTAGCTCTTTCTGTGGCTCTTGCTGTAGTTGTTGTTTTGGTACGTGTGGAGATCGCCGGCGTAAATGGGTGAAAAGCAGCAATAAAAATTGTCGGCGCAACGCGGAGCTGGGAGCGAGCGACCAGAGACCCCGGAGTAGACCCGACCAGAAACTTGACTATGACAAACTCTCGTGGCCGGCAGTGAAAGTGATTGATTTTTTTTCTTTAGCTACTTCTCCCCAACATGTACTGAAAATTTCGCTTTTTTCGGTGCTTGGGCGTACAAATAATTTCTAAAATCGTAGCTAGTGCTGCTGGGTTTGCCTGGTTTTATTGCTGCTCTTTGTAGCTTACTTATTTTTCCTCTTTATGGTGGAAGTTGATGAGGCGTCGGATGATGATAATAATGGCAAATAATGATAAGTATAGAAATTTGGCCACAAACCAGTTAAGCCAGTTGGCGCAAGCTGCATGAATAACATCATTCAAATAATTGTGGAAATAATATTAGGTTGTGGAAATTAGTAGTGAAAATGTAGTGAAAAAGTTTAGACTACATAGGGGAAAGGAAAATAGATACATGAGTATAGATCCTTTTACTTAAGAGTGAGTATACATCCTTCTAACAAATCTTAGTGTAGTTACTATAGTTATATTGACTTAAAGCAAAAAGATAATAAGCTCTAAAAAACTAAATACTAAAGGCTGTTATTGAAGTCCATGAAAGTTAAGCTTCCTAAGAACTAATTGGCATGGTGATTTTTTTTATGGTAATAAAACTGTGCTCTCTGCTTTTCTAAAAGCAAGCAAAAAGTAAAATATTCTATCCAACAAACTTGGACTGTAACCAACTCTCCCCCCTGTAAAACCATAAAAAATAGAGCCAATCGCTTCGGGGGGCCTGTAATAACTGGCGGTCTTCTTTCTACTGCAGCCCAGTGCCTGGTTCTGGACGGAGACCGGCAAAGCGTGTGAAAATCACAATGATTTAGTGGCTGAAAGCAGCTCATCGATCAATAGAATCGATCAGTCCAATGCAGCTAACGATGCGACCGCAGCATCTGTTGCCCCGAAACGCACAGAAAATTGATGAACCATTGTGGAGGGGATTGGGGTAGAGTGGAGTGTAGAGGAGGAAGGTCTCTAGCTGGCCCCCCCCTGTTTTCCCATCGACTGGCCCAAGAACCACAACCAAAACTAATGTCATAAACTTGCAGTAGTCCGGGGGAAGAGAGGACCAAATCGCATTAGGCGATGCGAACCTTGTCTATGGCTACTTAAAGATTTACAACGCGACGTTTCGGCCATAAATTCCGCCCGGTAATTGAAGCCCAGAGAGGGAATCTCACAAGAAACTAGAAACCGAAAAGCTCTGCTCAAGGCCTGGGCTTCTATCGCCGATTGAAGTTCTGCTTACAGCTGCTGGGGGAAATAAAGAACTCGGATATATTTCAACTTCTTTTCAATCTTTTTGTGCATTTCTGGCTAGTTTGCCTGTCAGCGTTTAAAAATAAACAAATAAGCGCAGATGGTGTGTGGCAATGCCCAAAAGTGTTGGCGCATTACCTAATGAGTTTGCTTTTTGTTCAAAAAATGGGAAACCGTGTTTTGCTAACGACTAATGATTGCGAAAGGTGTTAAATCAATCTTTAAAAACAAAAAAGATGCTTAAGCATAAATTCTATTTTTAGCCTTCATAATTTATAATTTGTAATTCATTTATATTAAACCTCCTTTCATATTAATTGGCTCTTAGACCACCCCTGAACCTTGCTTACAAAAAAAGCTAAGGGAAAGCCCCACCATAATGCCAAAATGGAACTAAGCAAACATTGTTAGCCCATAAAATGCGGACTTTTACTACTTTTGTTTCTCTGGTGGCCACAAACTCTCGGCAAAACGCAGTTGACCTTAACCCTTCACAGCGGCTTGCGGATTTAATTTTCACACCTTTCGGCAGTGTGCTTCCCCTTTCCTCGGCCGAAGTCTTGGCGAAATTTTATGATTTAAATTGCAAAGGATTTCGAAAGTTTTCTCGTTGCCTGTAAACAAAAAAATTAAATCTTTATTATTTGAGCTAGTGCTTCAATATATACTATTTCCTTTAAGCACTAAAGATTTCAATTGCATTCATTTCTGTATCTTTACTAATGTCCATTTGTGTGATTTCGTTTTAATCACTAGCTTAGGTCTGTTCTGACATTCAAATCCGCCTTAACTCCGCTTGAGCAGTAAAAGTTGATTTATTTTACTTTTAATGGATGGGAAAAAGTTTTTGCTATTGCAGTTTTTTGCTTTTGCTCTCACCTTGCTCGCTTTTAATTGCAGCCACAGTAGAATGAATCGGCGTCGCCGTAGAAAGTCTTCAATTTCTTTTCTGTGAAAATTTGTAGCGGGGAAATGCAGTCGTCAATGTCATTGTGCCTAACCTCAGTTTACCATTTGCGAGCGTGTTTTCCTCTTTGTTTGGCTCTGTTTTTCCACATCTTTCCTTTCAATAACATAATTATGTGAATTTCACAGAGCTGTAATGTAAAGTTTTCCAACAAGCCGGAACTTTTCGGCAGACGAGCTTTAACAATTTTCACTCTCTCGACTCAACAGTTGCCCCAGCCCCAGCATCGTTTATCATCTTTCTCTCGGTGCCCCAATGCAATTGATTATTTTTATTCTCGTTTCTGGAGTTTGTTGAATGTGGCCTTTGGGAAAGTTTTTCAATTGCCTTCGGTTAGGTAAGATTTTATGACCCATAAAAGAGCACAGTTGCTCAATTGGGTTTTATGTTAAAAAACCTCTTGTTATTTTGCTTTATTCAGACCAAGCTTCAGGCGTTTTAATGGGAAATATAAAAAAAAAAAACAGTTCAGTGCAAATTTAAATTGTGATAAAGTTAGGCCACTCTAACTCAATTGTAGATAATGATAGGAATCTATATCGAGAAGAAAAGCTTGATATATGGAAGAAAATATTGCGTTTGATATAAAATCGAAAATGTTTTTTTAACCTATACAAATTGATAAATTCTACTATATATGAATATCTAATTTCAATATTGATCACCCTAAATTGTGGCTCTTTTTTAGCAAAGTCCGATTTATGTCTATCGCTTCGATATTTATCGATTTATGTATTGCATATCGCTTTTGTATGGCCTATTTATTTATATTTGTATCATTGGAAAATTATAGTTTAAAATATGTAAATGTTGGCTCTTCGTTCGCTATATCAAACAGTAGGTATATCTATTTATCGCATTTATGTATCGGCATTCGCGCCAATTATCGATATTCTGTCATCACCACCGTGCTCTAGAAATCGGAGCCTCAACCCAATTTCCGCAAGCACAACTCCAGCAACATAAATATTTGGTTCTATTTTGAACAAAAACTTTTCGTTTTCAGTTTTTTCGCCCGAAACTGTTTATAATCTTTTCCACATCTCCTCTTCCATCCCACTCCCCTCGTTTTTCATATTTCCGTAACATTTTCGCTAAGCTCATTTTTGTTTTATGCTCTCTATTTCGTGTTCTTTTTTAAGGGAGCGTATCCAACGCGAAACAAATTTCCTGTCTTCAGTCTCGTTTTTTCACTCTGCAGAGAAGTTTGGTCTTGTAACCAAAGTTCGGTGTTTTTGTTTTTGTCGGAAATCCGTTGCAGTGGGCTTACCCCGCCCACGGACCGTTTTAAGTCGAGTCTGTGGCCATTTATTTATGCATGTGGGGCAAGTTCCTCCTCCCGTTCACTTCACTTTTTAAATGATCCTTGCAAAAGCGAAAAAAGTGAAAGAAAAAAAGACTCGAATCGACGGCTTTGTCTGTGCTCCGAGGGCACGGTATCTTGTCCGACATGTGGGCGTCGTCTCTGGACTGCATTTTACGTAAGTGAGCCGTAGATGAGCCGGAGAATCGGGGAATCGAAGAGCCGGGGTCCCATCGAACCGAACCAAGTGAAGCGAAGTGAAGTACTCTGATTGCATAAGGACCCTCTCTGCCTTTGCCCCCCGGCAAATTGTTCCGCTTCCGAGTCCTGCCAAAGGGCCTTGTATGTGAGGACAAGAAGGTCGAGCAAGTTGCTCAACGATTTATGGCCAGGGGGCATAGCTCGACAAAATTCTCCTTACCTTGGCATGAAGGAAATGCAATAATTGAAGAACCTATGTGGGTGCTCTGGGGGGGTCTTAGATTATGGATAAGGCAAAATGCCAGGGCAGCCAGGAACCAAGATATACATCAGAGCACTTTAAAATTGTGCTTCAAATTAGATAAATCTGTCAGTCTTTAATTTCACTTAGAATCCGTACATTTCCTATAACTTTTCGTTATGCAATCCCTTGACTTACTATACTATCCTCCCTGTTTGTGCTAATACACTTATCTCTGACCTCGATAACTCTTTATTCCGGCAAAATTCCTTGGTTAGGTCGACACATTAAGACCCCAGAAAAGCGCTCTAACAGCTGCTCCCTGGAGGCCCTCCAGCAATCTGAATTACCACGAAATCGCAGCTGCTCTATCTACGATACCTGGCTGGGAGCACATAAAACTCCGCCCCCGCTGCCACCTCCACCACCTCGCTGTTACCCCTGGCCTGACAGCTTTGTGGCTATCATTAGCACAAGGTACAGATCCTGACCTCCCTCGCTGTTAAACACTGTAATCTCCGGGCTGCACTATTTTCGCCGCTCTACCTTTTGGGCAGAGATATATTAGCCTAATTTATGCGCGAAAGTTTTCTGGTCGCCGAGGAGGAACGGGGAGGGCATCCATCCAGGCTTGAATGGCTGAGCAATTTGCGTCCACGACTGTTAATGATTGAGCGGAGCTTTAAACTGAGACAGAGACTGACTTTGAGTCTGAATTAGTGAAGGGAGAAGGAGGAGGAGAACGCTGCCCAAGGGAGGTGGAGACGAAGGCCCAGTTTCGATTCGGGGCCGAGCGGAGCAACTGCAGGCCGCATTATAAATTGTTTCTAGTCATGACACGCATTTCAGTTACCCGCAACGGACCGTACCTTCGATGCAGTTCCCTTGGCCAGCTGGAGCGGCGGGAGACTTTCTCTTTTGGCCGGGCTCATTAAATTCCGTTCACACTGCTGTTCTGTTGCTCTCGCGGGCTTTGTTTTCGCCCGAATTCTGACTGCCTTGTCTTTGGCAGTTAATCACAACTTAACTCGCTTTAACTGGGTTATTCTGGGTTATGTGAGTGAGATCTTCTAGCCGGCATTGTTTTAATTTTGCCCGGTTCGCTGCGGTGTGTGGTCCGGTTCGTTTCAGCTGCCGCTTGTTTTTTTTCTTGCAGCGGCCTGCCTTCCTATTGCAAACTTTGAACATTGTCATGCCGCTCGTTCTCCTCTGTTTTTGCAGCAGTCGTGTATCCGCTTACATCAAACAGCAGAGAGCATCAAACAGAACAACAATATTAGCAACAAAAGCATCCCGGGCACTGGCAACAGGCAAAAAGCTCAGCAGATACATTAGAAAACTTCCGTTGTAACGGCTCTAGATACTTTCATGCCCATTCCTCTTGATGCTTGCTGTTAATTTTTTACCGCCCGCCTTTGCATAGATGTATCTATATATTTGTACGTGCATGTACAATGCTCTGGCACTGAGAAAAATAGTTTACTTAATGAACTTGAGTGTGAAGTTAAGGCACAACTTCACACGTACAATGAGGGAAATGAGAAGAGAGAGTTGCATCCCTTAAGGGGATCTCTTTGAGACCAGAGATGTCGAAGCTTGTCTCCTTTGTCTCTCATATTACCACTGTTATTTTCCTTTTTGTCACTGAAATCTAAAAACGTTTAAGGGAAGACCGTGTAAAATGACAAGGAAATTAAATGAAGCACGGAAGCCATGGTGGACATAGCTGCTCAAAATATTATTTCCATTAGAGTTTATTTCCTTTAGATATTATTTCACTTTCCAATTCTCTAGCTCTACCGAGAAAATAAAACATCACAACTTAAAAATAATGAGAATATCGTATGCGATTAATTCTTTTGAACACAAATGTAATTAAAACAAGTAAGAAAGCTACAGTCGTTCGTGAACGACTGTTATATACCATGTACCAAAATATATCGCCGCTTTTGCCTATTGCGACTTTTGCCTAAGAGAAATGTAAACAAACTCGCACTTTGCAAAACCACCACCATCTCATGCACTTGCGTGTGCAAGACAGAGACAGAGATAACTCCTCCTCTCTTTTTTGCGCACGGGAGTTAGTTTCTTGCGCTCATCAGTTTTATTGTTGTTTTTTGGGATGCACCTGTTGCTAGCTGCCAAATAGATAGCACACTGATAAGTAAATAACTTTTGTGTTTTTCACCCGATCTTTACCAAATTTTCGGTATTGATACATGTTCTACATATGCATGCCTATGCACAAAAAGAAAGATATATGGTAATATTTGCGGCTGCAAAACGTTTTTATTGATTTGCGGGGGAGTGGGAGGGAAATTTTTAAATCTGAAACAAACTTGATCTGCTTACAAAACATTCCGACCTACATACCGAATTTGGTGACTCTAGCTCTTATAGTTGCTGAGATCTAGGCGTTGACACAGACGGACAGACGGACAGACGGACAGACAGACATGGCTAGATCGACTCGGCTGTTGATGCTGATAGAGAATATATTTACTTTATGGGGTCGGAAATGCTTCCTTCTGCCTGTTACATACATTTGCACTAAATTAATATACCTTTGTACCTACGGTACATGGTATAAAAATATCCTTTAAATCATCTTCCACATACAGAGCATTATTTTCTTCTTTATGACACATTGAAACTTATTCAAAACTTTACTAATCAAATATATTTACAATATAAGTTAAAGAATCTGATTTTATTCTTCACATATTTCTCTGAGTGCACAAAAGTCTCTACACGCTCTCCGTCTTGTCACTCTCCGACACACACAATGAGACACAAAACTGTGTCGCCCTGTTCATTAAAAAGCAAATGGCCAGCACTTGTTAAATTAATAAACGACAAAAGAAGTGGAGGAAAAAGGCCGATGCCATGGCAACTAAGCTCCAGGAAATGGGCGGGAGGGTCAGTGGGAACTGGGTGAGGTGGTGGAATAACTTGTGGGACCGAGAATGCTTTTTATGTTGGTTACCCCAAGTCTCTCTCGAATTCTTGGGCTCTTCCGCGCTTTAGGCATGCTTACAGCTTGCCTCAAATTCTTTTTTTAATTACATTAATTTTTTCGGGGTAATTTAATTAGTTGTGAGTCCTCTGACTGAAAATAAAAATTAAAAGTTGCTAGGACCCAAGAACTCTACAATGCCTTTAAACCAGTTAATAAAAATACATTCCCTTGAGTTTCCCTCAAGCAGAAACTTATATTTGAAGTTCGCAATCTGTTCACACAATCCCCGAAGCAAAGGCGGTAAATTGATTTTTACGTTTAGTTTTTACAAGCTTTTTCAAAGCAGACTGTCAACATTTAACCTCTGACCGTGACTGTGTTACCTGCTCCGCTTCCTTCCGAGCTCCTTGTCCTGATCTCAGCGAAAATCAAAAGCATAACCATCCCATTTCCTGGCCCTCCCATCCCCCCCTTGGTATTTGGTTTGTCAACGCGCCGGTGCTTAGGGATATATTCTTTTTAGGGAGGAGCTAGAGAAATGCCAGGCTCTGGCTTCTTAGTGGCCGGTTGGTGCCTTCTCCTTCCGGTGGCCTGATGTCCTGGCCTTTATTTGCTCTCGGCTTTTTGGCTCCTGGCCAAACAAAAAAGTTGTCTTGCCTTGGCCACACGTTCGCAGGGCTTAGCTTTTTCCGTTTTTCCGGCATTTTCTTTTATTTTTTCGTATGCCAGCATGGACATTCATTTGCGTTACTCGTTACTCGTTACCCCTTACCCGTTACCCACTTGAACCGCCTAAATTCCATGCTTGGAACGTACTCCACCACATACATATTTCATTTCGTTTGCGTTTCGGGTTTTCCCCATATTTTCCTTTCTTCTTTTTTTCTGGCAACACGCAAAGCAGAAGGATTCGTGGGTGGGGAAGGCAATGCCTACTCCAACGACTAATTCCCATAACCATAAGTTTGGCATATGTGTGTTTGCCGGAGTACATCTGTCGATCGCACGTGGGTGTGCTGTCCTGACCCCAAGGTCAGAGGTCCTTTCCGAGGTCCTTTCCCCACCGGTAACTGAATTAGGCCTCATATGTATATCTTTATATTAATTCAGGGGAGGGAAATTGATATCCATTGATAAAATTTTTAATTTTCACCCATACCGAATATGCATGAACTTATAAATATTTCTTACTCTTGATGACTGTACTATACAATTATAAATAAAACTAATTATGGGAAAAGTTCATCCTGTTCAAAAATACTTGTAATGAACTTGAAATTGTTCTCAAATCCAATTTTTCCTGACTGGCATTTCAGGTCTAGGACAACACTGCCACTTTTTGCTCTATAGGTATAATAAATAAGGCAATTATTTATGTGATAATAAGATTAACGATTTAAGAAAGTATTGAATGGTTAAACTCTTTGCTTTTCTTAAGGGTTTTCCCACTTAAATTATAATTTAAATAACTACTTAGTAGAATAGACATAGATTCAAACCTGCAAAGCCTTAAACCAATCACATTCAATTATTTTAACTGCAGTTTGCAAAATGGAAATCTATTTTAATTTATTCCCACTCATTCATGCAATTGTTCTCAACAATTCTGCTGATGCTGGCGGCCTCGCACCTCATAGGTTTTGCAGCGGCGATTAAATCTGGTTTATATTTATTGTCTTCTCCATTAGATGATTGTGAGGCTTATTTATTGGCCTTTCCCATGGAGCTCAGTGCAAATTGGTGTTATAAACACAGCATTTATTTGCTGCGGTCTACGACTGGCTGCGGTTGTTTGATGGTTGTTTATCCTGATATACATGAAACGAAAGTACATAAATAGTCGGAGGCATATTTGGTAGCACTGGTAAATGGGTCAGTGAGAGGTTTCTTTGGCTTTGGCGGGGGGCTCACACATGCCTCGCTGCTCTCACTCACAGTAGTAATCTTCTGCTGACAAGCTGTGACAAGGAGATTCCCCGACTATTTTTCATATGGTCTGTTCCGCACTCATTATATAAGCCTTCCTCGTGGCATTGCATAATGACGCAGACCCGGTTGGCCAAAAACTCCGTCTCTTTGTTGCTTCAAATTAAGTTTTAAGCATGATGACGCTCTCTGTGAGCTGTCAGGCGTCGCTCGTTAGTACGTGTCAGTGGCGTAGGTCCCCCTCTCTGCCCTGCATCTAGCGCGGAAAAGTTGCCCCGCGGTGTGGCCCCTGTGTCCTCCCAAGTCACGTCCTTTTCTTGCCGAAATCTTGGCCACGGCAGCAATTGGTGGAAAGGCAAGGGGCAACTTGTCTTACGCTTTATTTAGTTTTCTTACTTTCTTACTTTCATGAGTGGTAGAAAAATACACTCTGCAGTTAGTTTTAAAGAAGAAAAGAATATATGTACGTATTAATATGTAACCCACATAATTGATGTAAACTTAATGTAAATGTGTCTAAGAAATATGGATAATTTTTAAAAAGGTGTTCCTTGCAAAACCCAATCGGTTTATTTTTAGAATTCAACACAAGCTGAATTCTTTACCGATAAATAACTGCCAGTTTAATAAATATTGTTTTTTGAATCTTCGGTTTGTTTTGCAATTACCATTGTCACTTCTCTATATTACTGTCGCTCACGCTTTCTAAATATAAATATTTGAAAAACACTTGGCTGTCCCATCAGCAGCAAATATTTACTCCTTGTCGTTGTACCCTTTATATTGACACACAATTTGTTAAAATGTTCGAAGCAGCCGGGGGGAAGTGACATCGAAACACTTTTGGCATGCCAATCTTAATAGGCGGGGTGCAATGTGAGGGAGGAAATTGTTCGAACAACTTTCCAAGTACCTGCAATATTTTCCATTTCATTTGATTTGGACAACATTTCGTTTCATTCTTTTTGGAGTGTTGCCTTTGCCAGCGTCAGACGAAGCGAACAGCCCTGACACATTGAGTTCGAATTCTATTACGCAAAATTCCGTGTTGCAATTTTCTCCTCCGACATGTTTCGCTCAAGTGCCCGACGGATGGATGCCGTGGCTGCACGTGCCAGTGCAGAACCTTGGAGCGATTTCCCGAAATAAGGGTCTTGCAAATAGAAATTAGGGTCGATTGTTGGCGGAGGTTTTCAAATGAAAGTCGCGGAGATCTCAGCCTAATGGCAAATGAGTTTTCTAGGTAATTATTTTGGTCAAGTAGAAAGCTAAGTATTCTTTTGTCAAGTAGAAAACCCAGTAAACCTTTGCATTTAATTTACTTAATCTTTTATACCTGTTAAGACTATGTATGTTGTTCTAGTTTTATTAAAACATTTTTCAAATATGCCTTGCGTAGACCACAACTGGCCTCGTTCTTATGTTATAGATCGCTGATCGGAGCTTCACTTTGCTCTAGTCAACACTTCACTTCCCGTATCAAATTTCAGCTATATCTGGTTATAATATATAGCAGAGAACAAGGTTGTCATGGCACTGGGTCCGCTGTTGCTCAGCTCGTCGTCATTATTGGCTCATTATAATTATCAAGTTGCAATTTCTCGCCGCCGCTCTCCAGACAATTCATTCCGCTCTAAATTACTTCTGCACAGCTTCTGCACTCGGCAGTGGCGTTCGAGAACTGTAAATTGTTGCCACAATAATCGCAATAATTAAAAGCGAGCCACGGCCACAAATCATGGAAAGAGTGCTCTGCGGCAGAAGCAGCTCGAGGCGCGGGAAAAGCGCGAGGAAATTGAGAAAAATCTAGCACAATCTTGGGATGGTCCGCCGTGGCAGGCGCTGTCAGGTCTCTGGGATCGTGGGGCCTTCTGTGAAAGGGTTTCTGATAAGTAATGGCAATTAAAAAATAAAATGAACCGACAGCATATGGAGGCAGATCGCTTAAGTGCAACGGATACCGCACTATCCAGAGAGGAAGACTCATCTGGATGGACGCGGAAATTGGACATTTACTTTTATAAATGTACATCAAATGAGCTATAATAATTAGCTGATCTACATATATAGATAGCAGTAATAACTTTATTAATATCCTTTTAAAAAAGAACAATTTTCCATCTTAAGTTCTTAAGCTTTTGCTTATTTTTTTATTACCATAAATATTAGTATATGATTTAAGTACTGTGGAAGAGATAGGAATTGTTTATAACCTTTGAGTTTACTACTTCTGAGAAAATACACAGGGCTATATAAAATCTGCACACCATTGCTATATTAGTATAATTATAATTATAAGTTATACAAGAAAAAGTTTCCTTCTCATATAAAAGATATCATGGTCCAATTACTGGAGAGTATCTATAAAGATTTCCGTTTCGTGGGCCTTTTTAATCTCGTTCTTTTTGACTGATAACTGTCATCTTTGTGGCAAACAGATAACTGTATCTGCATAACAAATGCGGTCAAGATATTAGGAAATAATAATTATTTTTATTAATTTATATATGGATATTTTCTATGATCTATGAATAATATCAATTGATGTTATGGAATCACATTCGTGGTTTACTTACTATTAAAATGGTTTCTATAACTAATTGTATTAAAAAATCAATTGATAATTTATAATAATAACAGGAATTAATAAGATTAAGGGTCAAAAGTTAGACTGATATGCAAAAAAGAAGTAACTTTTAACTTGCTGCTGAAGGCTTACTGATTATTAACGAGAATGTTCCCAAGGTATTAACACTTATCCCATAACTTCACCCACCTTATAACCATAAGCAAAAAATTCACAAAAAACATGGAGCTAAGTGCTTTAAGTTGATCAGAGTTTTATTATTGTGTCCTCAGTCGTATATGCAATATGTATATATCCATATATATTATGATGCTGTTGTTGCCCGGGGCCTTATCTCCCAACTTGGACTTGTTTTGTTTGTTGTTGGAGCTTTTTGCCACTTAACCTTGTGGCTGGCGCCCAACGTGACTTTGTCTTAACAACCCGAACCCGAGTCGACTGAGGAGGAGGATGAGGATGAGGGCTGGGGTGCCCCCCAATCCTCGCACCTGCGAGAGGGCAACAAAGACAAATAACAGTGTCAACGCATTCGGACGAAGCTCAGCAGGTGGGAGTGGTGTGGGGATGGGCTGGGGATTGGTCTCGGGGTGGGGCAGTGTGTATGGCACTGCGGTCGCATAAAAAGTTACGCAGTTCACTTTTCCTTTCCGCTTTCTTTACCTTCGTTTCTTTTTTTTGTGGGTAATTTGTTTGCATATGTCACGGAGAAGTGGAGGGGGGTGTGGGGCATGTGGCAGCTGTGGCTGAGTGTGTCACCAAGTGGTTCTGCGATTGCTCCTCGTTGTTTAATTAAGGCACAAAGTCAAGGATTTGCATGCATGAATAACGAGTTGAAAGGGCCAAAACGAACATCAGGCGAAAAGTGAACGGATTGTAAGTTTCTTTTTCGGTTTCTCTTTGCCAATGTAATTCGAGGAAATAAGATAAAACGGATGCCATTTATTATTATTTTAAGCTTTTATTTACCAAGAGAGCTTAAGCTTGTAACTAGTAATTTTATTACATTTATGTATCTGTATGTATTGTAATACTAGCTTTTTTATATTTTATATGTACTTTGAACTTGAACTAAGCTTTAATGAATGGTAAGTACTACTTACATTTAACTACTTAGATAATACCTCGACATCAAATCGAAGAGCATACCGCAAATAAAATTGGTTACGTTTTTGGCCTGCCTATAATTCATCATCTGTCTAAAAACTGCATCACGGTTTATCTTAGCTGTATTAGGATCCTATTTTATTGACCATAACTTCAGACAAACATGTTTGGTATATTTGCGGCTGATGCAAGCTCATAAAAAAGCCAAGACATTTGAAATTTTATGAATTTCTTGTACTAGCTTCCGAGTTTCTTTAGACTTCAATCAATGTATCGACATGAGTGCTCCGTCTTATCAGCAATGTTCATCAGCGGTACAAGACAAAAACACTGCTGGGCAGTGATAGAATCAGATAGAATCTTGCTTTACAGTGCAATTGTAAAGAGCCGACTGGCAGACATCAACTTCTTCTCCCATATTGATACGGGTACATCTGTACATCTTATTGTATAATTTTTATTACCTTTTCACAGGAGATCCGTGGGGCGGGCACCCAACCTTGGGCCGCATATCTGCAAGTTTTTTAAATTAGTTCTATTCTTGTGCAATTTTGTACGTGGCACCTTTTGTGTGGCATCGCTGTGGATGCCGCAGTCGCAGTCGCATTCTTCTCCTCTTTTTGCCGCCATTGCTGGCTCCGTTGTATTGTTAGCCACGCTTCCCAACAGCAGCCCCCATCTTCACCCAGAACCCCTCTGCCGCCTCGGACAATTGCATTTGTCAGAGCACTTAAAGAAAATGTATGATTTATTCGATGATCATTATATTTCCCTTGCTCATCATTTGGTATATCTTGCCATCTTGATTTGCAATTCACTTGACAGTAATTTCTTATGGTAATGTTCTTTAATTTCTCTATAACAAATTACAGAATGATGTACATTAACTTGGTGAATTTTGGTCCCCAGATTTATTGCTATTTGTTCAGTGCACTCTTTTGTATCTAAAGCTGGCAAAGCGTGTGCCTTGCTGAGTTCTGCCTTAATGCTCTCTACGCCATGACTAGGCCCGTGTATCCATGTAATTTGCGCAAATTTCGCTGGCTGTAATAAACGCGAAATTAGTTTCAACTCTTCTTTCCACTCTGTACACCAGAATTTTCCGCTTTTCCGAAGCCAAGGCAAAGTAATGTACTCCAAATTGATTTTATTATGTGAAGATTTGATTCGCTTACCCGGCTTGTGTAATACCATAATATCTGGGGTGTTGCCTGGGTCCTTTTTGGATTAACTATAATAGAGAACTTGACTCTAATTCTATGCTATTATTTTTAATGTCAGATTCATAGCACAATTTTGTGGCATAAATATGCTGCTGATGCACAAAACAAAATCAGAACCTTTTTAAAATACCTTCAAATATATTTTCCATAGAACTTTTTTTTTTTGTATAATTTAGTTGGAAACTTTCTCAGGTGTGTTCCCTGATTTACCTCCCCCCAAAAGCCACTGCTGCAGCTGCATTCCTTTATTTTCGCCGCTCATGTTGCACTCCTTGCCTTCACTTTTTCGCCTTTCACGTGGTCGGGACGCAGCTATTTGTCACAGATCTGCTGCAATTTATCGCTCGCGTTCGCTCCGAATAATGGCGCGTCCACACGGGTTACCCTTTCGTGCTCCATAAACAAGCGCGGGGTTCCGCCTTCCATCGCCTCCCAATCGGGGGGGCCAGCGTTACCTTCTCCGGGCGGGAACCCAGGCGCGGTGCCAGATGCAGATGGGTGTCTCTGTGTGGGCAGCTGAGCCTGGAATCTGAAATCTGGAGCGGGGTCTTGGGCGGGGAACAGCAGTTGGCCAAACGTGCTCGGCATTGATTTTGGGCCATTTCAGCCAGACCTTGGCTCGTTTATTTATGATTGCTTTAATTCGTTTCCGTGGGCGGTTCTTTTGTATGCAGCTTGTAATTGCCTTTTCCTTAAGCTGGCTTTATTAACTTTATTTTATTTCTCTCATTTCAGGTATGGCACTAACGAGAGGTAGAGGCAGAAACTAGTGTAAGAAAATCAAGAAAAGTGTTTACCATGCAAGTCCCTAAACAGATTCGTCGTAAGTACTACATAAGATAAGTAAACGTTGCCTCTGTTTTATCAGATACCTCCTATCTGTGATACACACTTCTACATTTGTTATGCAGCCTCGAGTGCTTGACAAAACGAGAATCTTGAGAGTAATGCAATTTACACGAAAAGTTCATTAATAAATCAAAGAAGTCTCAAGCAAAATGGGGCGTTGCCCACAGACACACACACTCTCCGGAAACTTAAGGGAAAGGGTTGGGAAAATTGTAACTGAAATGAAATGAAGTGTCAAAACGGTGGAGCGGCAACGCCCTTCAAGGGCCACGCCCATCTGGAATCCTGCCACTTCCTGGTCGCAAGTGGAGCAATTTATTTAAGAGCCAAGAGAGGTGAAAAAACCTCCCATTTACATGACAATCAAAAGGGGGCGTAAATTGCAGTCCAGCAGAAAGAAAACTACCCAAGTTCAGCTCAGGTTCAGGTACACATTGTCGCCGGAATTCCCTTGCGGTAGGTTGGATCCATCGAAACTGATCAATGCCCTGCTGCTATCCAATGTAACGAAGAGGGCTTAAAGGATTACGCATACCATAAGTTACACAAATTACTTAATAAGGGGAAATTGACATTTTGCATAATTTATACGATTTCATCGTTACCTTGAAGCAGGCTCATCTTTTATGGGCAAATTAATAAAGTAAATTCGAAAGAGAAAATAAAAACGAATCCGATCGAGAAACTCAATTTAAAGGAGTGTTACGTAGTCTGTATACTTTAAAGAAACAGGATTTTAAATAGGGATGAGATAACAGTCCAATGCATCAAACAATATATCGATTTATCGCATATGTATCGCAACATATCGATACAATGTAGATACAAAAATATTTTGTTTAAATCCCCAGTTTAAAATAAATTCCTAATTTAACATTTGATCGACCCTATTTACTATACCCTTAGATACTTCAAAAAATAAAGAGAAAAACCTAAGAATATGCAAAGACTTCGTTACATTGGCTCCTGTTAGTGCATTCCAGCTTCTCCATCCTTTCATGGCATTCTCCCTTTTGTTTGAGTACTCCTTTGGTTACATTTAATTTCATTCAGGCCGTGGGCAAAGTGAAAGGAAGGTCTTGCCGGCTGAATTTATGTGGGTGACGCGTAGTTCTCGGATGTGTTACCCGCTGGGCTCTTGGAACTCATGGAACTCTCTTTGTTCAGCGGACTCATCTCCGAATATGAGCGGAGGCCTGCCTCAGTGGCCTAAGCAACTTGGCACCCGTCTTGGCAACTGGGCCGCACTTGGCCGGCATCTTGTTGCCACTCGAGCTTCTTTCACTTTACGCTTTCTTAGCTGCAGCCCAAAAGTCACTTTGAATCGCACAGCGCAGCGAGGCATAATGACGGCGATAAGTCATTAAGTAGCTCAACGCTCAACGCGGCGCTCGACATCCCGCGTTCACTTCAGAAGACGTCGTAACGAGGCAAAGTCAATAGATTGTGGGCGGACTGTGGGGGCTTCTGAGGAGGCGGCATCGGTCCATTCATATTATTCAAGCGCTTCGCACTGTTTTCACAGGAAACTGGTACTAGAGCCGCAAGTGCCGCTGTGCAAATGCATTCTAGGCGGTGGTCTGGGGCAGAGGTAGTTGGCAGGGCAACTGCAAGGAACTTTTTAAAAATCAATATGCAACGGGAGAGTTAATTGAAAAAGGGGGTTGGACCTGTGCGCCCAAGGTAGAACCCAAAGAAAATATTTTGAAAGGAGCTTCCACTAAAGACTAAAGCTATTCCAGGAACTAGTTTCAACACTCAAAGAACCTTAGTTTGAATAATAAACTATCTTTACATAACATAACATAATAGGTTATACATGAAAGTAGGGAAAACCTTTTGTAAAATGTACCCTAAGGATAAACCTTTAAAAAACGTTTTAATCAAAATAGCTCCTCTCACAAATTGAATGTCCTGATACGCTCTCTCTTTTTCTCACCATTTGTTCTGCATAAATCATTTCAATTCATTTCATTTCCTGTAAGTTTCCAGCAGCTATCTTTGTGTCCTTGCCCCCACCCCACTTTAATTAAAAGTTTCAAGTGCCTCACATAAATTCCAATCAAGATTTTAGTGCTCCCTCATTGATTTTACTTTGCCCAGGAGCAGTTCCCAGGCGTGCGAAATTCAATTAGATTAGAAGTCAATCAAGTGCAAGGGGCGGTCGGAATCGCATTAAAGGACATTGTGTATGCATTTAGTGCTGCGAAAGGATAGTGGCCCGGCTGTAATGGCGCAAGTTTCAGGCAATTAGTTTGATAATCGATGAAATTACTAGTGGACAGAATCGGATTAATGCCGATAGGAAAAACAACACATTAAAGCAGATATACCTTCTATTTTGGGGTTCACTGTTGTCATTAGACATATCAAACAAATTGCCTCGCATTTGTTGTCCTTTCTCCAACCACCAAGCATCGTTACCGCCATCGCCATCATCGTCATTATCATCATCATCAGCAGAACACACTGGGTCTCGGGGTTTCGGGCTTTTCTGGGGTCGCCTATCAAAAGCATCGCCCTAAGGCTTCATGTCAAATGCACGAACCCAATAAATTTCATACTCTGAGCAGTTCAAAAACAAAAAAAAACTGACAATGGGGCTTGAGGTCAAGCAATGGGCACAGTGTGTAAACGTATCTCTTGTTTAAACAAAAAATATGTATCTAAATAGGGAATAACTCATGTAAAACTTTAGGTTTCTAATTATATTATTTTGGGTGTTCTTTTTTAAGCTAATTATAATATTTCAGATGCTAATAAATTAGTTACAGTTACAAACTATTTCTAAAAGCCCTTGCATTTGTAGCTTCTTTCGTTGACATTCAAGTTTTGCGAGTTTCAATTGAATTATTTGATTTCACAACTCTATTATTGCGATGCCACTGTGCTGTAGGTCGGCTCTATTCCTTTTTTGCCCCAACATTGTGCCGGTGGCTTGTTTGCCGAGACCTTCAGACAATTCCCTGTCATATGTATGTGGATAGGTTCGGTACGAACGTGCATATATCCATGGCATATCCATTAGAGACGTCGCTTAGTTTGTTATTAATGAAGTTTCCAAGAGGCTTTTGCACCTCGGCTCCTTTGGCCTCCTCTCAGTCCCGAGGGAAGCGCACTCACACGGCAACAGAAAAAACTGCAGATAGTTACTCTTCAAACGCCCCCGACCGCCTACTTGGCCTTCTCCAATGTGATTCTCTTTCTTCCAGCTCCCAGCTTCTAGTTCCCGACTCCCTCAGCCTCCCAGTCTTTCTACCAAAACTATGAATGTACTGCCTTTCTCTTTTGCCACTCTACTTGGCCGCATCCCGCAGTTGACTTTGATTGACATTTGCTGTTGTTTGCATTTGCCGGAACAATTTCTGACGTTTTTGCCCGAACTTTTTCCAGGTACTCACTCCAGCATGATTTCATTTCGCATTTCGGGTGGCCCATTGGCTGGTTTTCTGTTTGGTTGTAGGTGCCCCTGGAAATTGATCGGCGGTCCGGGCTCCGTTGGGCTTTGACCCAGTTGCGGATCGTAGAGCGCATTATCCTTAGAATTTGATTCGTTAGTCACGCAATTTTTCGCAGGTGAAGGGAGCGAGTGCGGAGTTGGTAACATGGGGAAAACCATTTGCGGAGTGGATATGAAAGCTATGCGACTTTGGTTCGTGTGTGTCAAGTTCAAGGTCTCGTTTCTATGGTTAAACGCTACCATTATCTGTAATGACAAGGCAATGATGGAAAAGTTGTTTATCGCAGGAATCAAATTGGTAGTTGATGGCTAATTAAGACACAATACAACTGTTTGATGACATTTTCTAAGGTAGTAGGGCCACAATTAAATCAAATAATAAATGCCACAAATAAAATGTATATAGAGGTGTCGAAGTAAGTAATTCTTTTCTAGCTTAACTATAAACTTTTAAACTTGTCCCTGAAAGGTCCCATGATCCTGCTTATGGAAACATTAAATTAAGTTACTGGCTTTGGCAAGTTTTCCAGCTCTGTGCAAGCATTAAAAGCTTTTAAATTGGCCAACTTTTCTTTGGGCCAAAGAGCAAGGGACGGAGGACCCTTGACCCGGTTCCATCCGGGCCAGAGATCTCCGGACAAACATTAAAATAATGCATTTTGCGAGTTAAAGCAGCTCAACATGCTCTAATTGCCCGTTATGAAGTTGCTTCTCCTCCCACCCACTCGCATGTCACTTGTAATTAAAATTATTACCATGCTCTTGCATTCTGAAATCAGTTTAGTTTACTCTCTTGTTTTTCCGGAATAGTTTTGGGGACGCATTTTCCGAGTTAACTTCATTCGGAGTCATCGCTTTTATCGTTCTGCATGTTTTCCACTTTTGTGTTTGCGTTTTTGTCAGCAACACAAGAATTGGGCGGAGCTGGGGGCGGCATTTGTGCATATTTCCGGACCGGACTAACTAAAGTTAGTTACTTGCTGGCTCTAAAATATATGGGCCAAGTGCTGGGCGACCCGTTGGGTGGGGAGTTGGACTCCTGACTTTTCGTGCCTGCATTTTGTGCTTGTTGGCCAATTGTTAAATCGATAAAATTCTTTGGCTTCGGCTTTGTAAGTATTTGGTTTTGCCAAAAACCTTGTGTACTCTGCCGAGCTATTTTCGTTTCGCCGTTCTATATATTTTACTATATTTTTCGGCCGCCGTGTTTGTGGAATTAGTGTCGGGGAACTCGGGCACTTAAGTGACTTAGTAGGGATTTTTTTGCTTTACTTGGGATTACACTGAGCCTGGAATTAAAAATATAATCAAATTACAAGCAGAGTCTGGTTACATTTTTAATATTTCCTTGCTTCTAGTTTGTTGAATTGCAAATGTATTTCTCGGCAGGTTTAATTCGTTGCAGGAAGTTTTTCGTTACGTTTCCTTTCTCTCTTTTTTACTGTACAGATTTTATGCACTGAAATCAGAAAAATCAACAACCATAAATTAAGCTTTGCTTTTAAATTATATTTTTAATTCATTTGGCTTTTAATTTTTTGTATTCAAATATTCCATTTCAATATGCACTTGAATAGTTTGTAAAGCTATTTATATCATTTTATTTAAATTTATATTAAAAATAATAATCCATTGGGTGCCAATACACGGGGATTTTGAATGATCTTATCTAAAAATAGATAAATTATTTATTTTTTCAAAGTAGTTTGTAGTTTCTCTCTGCTTTTCACGACGCTCTCAGCTTTTTCTCGCTTTCCTCTTTGGCTCTCGCGTACGTTTTTTAACCCGCACGCGACAATTATGCATATTTTTATAAATAAACAGGCATACACGCGCGCTCAGACATACAAACGTGTACATATATTTACAGGCCTTTGGCCAACGAAGCGTATGCGTAATATTTTTTCAGCTCTGGCCAACAAACTCGGCCAACAACGCGGTGAAAAAATTCTTTAAAAAATACGATTTTCACTGCTTAATAAATGTAGTCGAGAGTAGTATTAAAAATACTTTTAGAAGTAGAAGGGAAAGCTGGAACCAGCCATGGAAATTTCAATGATCGCTGAAAGAAAGTCTTACCCTATCACAGTGGAAAGCCTTTTCCAATTTTCCGCACTCCCAACTTTCCGCCCGGCTCTTGGCTTTCCCAGCAGCCATTAATCAACATTATCAGCTTATGTCAAGCCTAAGCCGGCGAACCTCTGGAAATAATTACCCAGTACTTAGTGAGCGCGCGGGTTTATAAGGCGAGACATCTGCACACGCATGGGAGCCCAACCGAATGATACCTGGCCATGCCAGAAGTGGGACAGCCGCAGAACGGGGATTTAATTGGAAAGGAGCCTCCGCAGGGAGCCACTGGGGGGCAGTTCGGAAATACAAGTAGAAATCTCTCGAATCACTTCGCCGAGTTCACCTCAGGAAAAGTTCAAGGCCTCCAGCAACACGTGAGCGACTTTTACTTTTGTTAGTTCACCGCTGCCCGGGAAGAGTTATGTAAATAGTTGGTCATCGGATTTGGGGGTCAGTGGAATCTACGCGCGATGGAGAACACAAAGGGGCCCGGTCCGGGCCTATTATATTGATTAATCGTCTAAGGTCCGCCGCTGCCAAGCTTGACCCCGAACTGCGTTCAACAAAGAGCGTAGCCAGCTCTCCGGAGCGGCTAACTGTGAACTGTGAACGTCTCTATGGCCATCATGTGTGCCACATACCAGGCCAGAGCCGCCGACCGCTTCTATCGGCATCCACGGCTATTGGTATTGATTGGGCTTCTCTAGAACAATTTTGCGTATATTTTGCGCAAATTTTCGCCTTTTGATCTCCGGAATTGTGCCAGAGTGTCGCAGACCCAACAGAATAACAAAAATAAGGCACAAAAACTACAAATATAAACATATAAAAAGACCGACAGTGAGTCAGAAATAGTGGAGATGCTAAGAAGCTTTGGGTTTTTATTTTTTGGGGCCAACGAGTCGCCAAAAGCCACTGTCAGTGGGTCAAAGTGGCGAGGAATCAAATGCGAATTGCGGCAGCTTCTGCAGCCTCAACTCTCTGGCATCGTCGCACTGCTGATTTTCCATTTATTTTATGTGTTTCATGAACATTTTTTCCAGGGCTAAATGCATTTAACAAGCACTTAATGCATGTGGCATGCGAAGCATTGCCATGGGTCCATTAAAATTAAATTAAAAGCCATCTTGAATTATGGCCATCAAGTGGAAAAATACCCAATAAAAAATGCGAAAAGCACACATTTGTAGCGACCAATTAAAAAAGCTAGCCGAAACATCGTTAGATATGTGGTAATACTCTTTAGACAAATTATTATTTTATTCAAATAAATTGTTGCTATTTTTAATTAATGCTAGACAAACTTTCTGTAGCCCGCCAATGTCGAAAACTGTTCGGAATCCACTTGAGAATTCTTCGACAGGCCATTTGATTCATCATATTTTGGCTGGCTCTTATGCAAAATACTCGTTATGCATATTTTTAGACGCACCAAGTGTCTCTTGTTCGCACAATTACAAAATACAAATGAAACGAAAACAGCTCAAATTACTCAGCTGAACCGAAAGTGAAATTCACGTTGGCCTTCAGCACTTTGGTATTGTGTTTTTTTGGGTCCATCTGCAAGTGCACTCCACAAAAATCATTCAACTTGAAATGTGTACAAAAGAAATCAAATTCAAAAACCCATTTTAACTGCATTGATGTAATTGCAAATCTTTGAGCATGTGCTTTGAAACGAAATTTCACAATTAAATTAAAACTAAACAATACAAATATGTGTTAACTTGCTACTTTTAAATAAAATTATGGAGCATATAAGAATAAATTAATTCAGAAAACCTATCATAACTTTAGTTTACTTTTAAACTGATCATATCTTATTATTGTGTAGAGTCTTTAAATTTCCTTTAACTATTTAAATCTTATGTTGCGATTTCTAGAAGAAGTCCATAGTGTTAAAAATAACTTTAAAAGGAGGTAGCTCTATTAAACTATGGATAAATGTTTTAAATCCTTTTCTAAACCATTTGACCCTTTGGATTGCATCCTATTTCCTATGGTACTTTGCTTTAAATTAAAGAAGCGGAATGTGTATTTCGCCCATTTGGGTTTTCTACAATATCTTCTTGCTTTTATTCAGTTTGGCGGCTTTTGGATAAGTTTTTGGCATTGGTATTTTTGCAGCTGTCGCTGCTACCACAGCAGTAGAGCCCGGTTTTTGGGGGGCTGGGGAGCTGTGACTGTGGAGCCTCTGTTATTCTTATTGTAAGTGTTATTATTCCAGCACGCGCTGCTGCACCCTTCCTCGCCATCGTCAGCGGTGGCAGCTGTTGTCAATTTTTTTGCATGATTTCTGGCTCTCTCAACTATTGTTCCGATGATATTCAATTCCGCAGGCAACATTCGTTTGTGGCCCTGTTAAATGTTGTTTTCCAAAATGTCCTTTAAAGATCTGCTGCAATTTGTCACATTCGGCGCTGATGGCATGGCTGTTTACATTGTTTCCAATTCACTACAAACTCATTAGAAATGTGGTTAAGTGGGCGGCTGGGAGATTTGGCAGTTTTATTGCTGCCTGCGGTTGTGCAGCTCTGACAACGACAACGAACGATGGTGGTGATGATGCACTTTTATGTTACTGCTGGTTGGGAACCGGTTGCATCAGGAATCATCTATTTTGCAGGATTGCATATTAGGATTGTGGATTTTCGGAGGTGCCAATTTGTGTTTGTGGTTGAGAATTCTCTGAAATCTGATCAAAAATCAAATGAACAACTTTTGTATAGAGACTACTACTAAAGTCAATTATAAAACGTTTTATTTAAAAAAAGAAAAATTATTTTCAACATTTTTAAAATTGTTCTACTGAAGTTTAGTTTACTTCTGTCTTTAAATTAAAAAATGTTGGTTTAATGAGGTGAAAATCCAGAGAAATTAAAGGTTATAAATTCTTAATCCCTTTAAATATTTTTGATTAATTTGCTTGGAAATCATAGATTCATTCAAGATCCATGCAACTGAAATGGTTTCACCATTTTATATTTTTCAATTAAAACGAGCGATTTAAATTTAGATTATTTGTTAAATGCACATTTATTTGCAGAATTAACGAGATAACCGCAAAAAAGAAACCCCCCTTAACGAGCGTGTTGCACTGAGTATTGGTTTTTGGCTCTCCCATTACCACTTCTGGTCCTTCAGCAACCACGTTCCCCGTTTCCGCTCTTGCCGTTTTATCAACGTTTTGTTGCTTCCGCTTAGGAAAAACATTTTCATGAAATAAATTAGCAAATGCAATAGCTGCACAGCGTTGGGGGGCAGGGGGCTGAGGGTCTGGGGCTGACAAAGATACATTTGAGTGTTGTAATTAAAAACAATTTTCGGTCGGACGATGTATTACCATTGGAGTTCGGCTCGCAAACCAACTAGAATCCAGCTCGTGCTGAGCCCCATGAAAATGCTAATTATGCTTCGTTATGGAAGTTTTAATCCGATTTAATTGAAAGCCAATTCCAGGCGGGCGTCCTCCGCCCTCCGTCCTCCCTCTTGCGATTGTTATGGCAAGTGAACTTCACGGCTTGGTGCACAACTATTACGCTAGCAATTATATATCTCATTCATCACATATATATGCGATTATCTGTATGGTTATTTTAACAAGTTTCGCCTTCTCTCCCCCACCGTCCCGCAGTATGGCCAGTGTGCGGATCGTGCTTTTGGTGCGGGATCCACGGGGAACGATGCAGTCGAGGCGGCATCGAGTCTGGTGCGGGGGCAATGAGGATTGCGAGGATCCGCGACTCGTCTGCCAGGATCTCCAGGATGACTACAAGACAGCTGAAGTGCTGTTGCAAAAATATCCATCGCGTTTTAGGTGAGTCCACTGTGTACAGTATATGATATAAATCTTAAAATTGTTTTCTTACGTAGGACTCTGCGCTATGAAGACTTGTCACTGAATCCCAGTGAAATGACACAGGACATATTACAGTTCTACGGGTTGCCATTCGATCCAGCCGTCGAGGAGTTCCTAGACACGCACACCAAGGTTAACATTGGCGGTGTCAGCTCCACCTATCGTGATTCCAGGTCAGCACCATTCCATTGGATGCAGGACCTAAAGCCAGACGAGGTCAGTACTTACGATGGATATAACTATTTCTGTTCCTAGCAATAAATCGAGGATCATTCAATTTCAGATCAAGCAAATCCAGGATGTATGCGTCGATGCCATGGACATGTGGGGCTATCGTCGCATCGAGAACTTCAGCAACTTCTCCAGCCTCCAGCAGAGCTTCGATCCGATGGTGCTGCCACCGCCATTCACGTGAAGTGGGCGGGCCTAGTGTTAGCTGACCTATCGTCTCGATAACTGATAATGATAACTAATTCTTCTACTTGGTACATTTTGTTGTGATATCGTCGTGTTGAGCGAGCAAAAAGAAAGAGGAAGGGAGCAGAGCGGAGGAAGGTAGTGATTGATTGAAGCGAGGCGGTCGCAAGGAGTGGCCAGGGGAGGGGAACCGGATGCACTGTGGAAACTCATTTCATAGCTGGCACATTTTTGCTGAACACGCAAACACACTTAACTGAGCAATAGTTATTAATACATATAAACTGAATATACAATATGAAATGCATAAGTTTAGTAATTGGCGAATTTTGTGTAGAGCGTAAAACGGTACGAAAACCAGTCGAATATCAGATTTACATTTAGGCCTAGATCTTAAGCAACCAATAACTGAAAGTTTAGTCTATATAGGGCTGCATATTGTGGATTGTTTACTTGGCTTTTTGATGTAAATTATTTAGGCAGAAACTTTTGTAATTCAGCTTAACAAGCAAGTGCATAGAAATCCAGTGATTTAGCATCTAACACACAACCAAAACGTATCAGAGTCAGAGTCAAAAATTGAAAGAGTTCGAAAACACTAGAGATGCAATAATTATACAACCGTGTTTGGCATACAACAAATTGTGCAATATTTATCAAGTGGAAAAGAGAACAATTTAATCACGCTAGAATCAATTTAGACACGAATTTCCTAATGCAAATTATATATCTATAAAAGTGTACGAGAAGAGCAATGGGCACTCAACTCCTAAGCATAAGTTTCCTTAGGCATAATTTATTTGTATGGTTATTTAGTTGTAATTGTAATTAAATTGTACTATACTTTATGTCCTTACATTATATAACTGAGTTGAATTCGTTTTCTTTTCCTAAAACGAAGCCCAGTAAATCGATCAAATTGGCTACGCGATGTTAAATGAGTAATCGGATTATTAAATAAAATGAAGAATCCAGCAATATTTGCATAAATAACACTTATTAGGCAAGATACCAACTGAATAAACAATGAATAATGAAGAGTTTGTTGTATTTATTGGAGAGCATTAACGTATGTACATACTTATATTTTTATGTTAAGAAAATGTAATGAATATACGACACCTGGCACGGTGTCAGAGCACCTCCTCCCGCAATGGGCACAGAAAAATATTTCAACTACAACAAGTTATTTCCAACTTGACCATTCACTTTTTTTTATTTCCAATTCGCGCAATTGACCGTTTTCCATTTGAAAATATGGGTGTGCCCACCCGCTTTTCCGCTAAAAATGGCAAGGAACAATAGTTCCGAATTCGCAGCGTCTGGGCACACAAAAAACACACCCAGCGTTGCCAGACTTTTCGTTCATGAGCTTCCAATGCAGCCCATGATTTCGTTCCTGAGCATCCAATGCTGCCAATCGGTTCAATGTGTGTTTTAAATGCGAACATTGAGCGGGAAAGCTAAGATGAGCAGATGCGCCGATCTGTGCAATGAGTGCAAATAATGCGTGAATGCCATGATTGAGTGGAAAGTAAAGTTAATCTTGCACCTACTGAATTCTATGAGTATGTTGCTTTAAATTTAATTTGTACTGGAAATCTCAAGATTAAGCCCTGTTTTTGCCCCCAACACTAAAAACAATAATTTTTTCGCCATTCGGTCAATCCAGCTAAATGCAATAATGTCAAAAAGGTATTTTACTTTCTACCATTTATGCCTATATTGCACTATTGGAAAAAAACTGTATCTGAATTGCTACCAAAGATGCCCAGCCGGAATTTGAAATGTTGATAAACGGTTTTCCAGTAATTTCGAAATATTTCATATCCTTAAAGCCAATTGAATGCACAACATTTAATAAACTCGCTTGGTTTTGCTTTAATAGAGTGCGTCGTTGTTGGTTTTGCTCTTTTATTACTTGGTTTTATATTTTAAATATAGTTTAATATATGCAGCTATATAATAGTTATTTAAAATTTGAATACTACGGCTTTGTCGAATTATTTATAATCATTATAGTTATGCTTCTGCTTTAAACTAATAACTTTAAACTAATTTTTGTTGTGTTTGCTCCGATCGATCTCTCCGCCTCGCTGATCGCCGCTCCCTTGCCAGGATCCGCATCGGTCTGTTATTGTTTGCTACTCTAAGGTGCTAAATACGTATATATCGTTAATTCATTAATTTATTAATTATACACTTGAAACAATTTCGTGCGAGAGCCGTTACGATCGTTGATTAGGTGTTTAAAAACTATATAATACAAAAAGTCTTGGCGTTAAAGTATAAGTGGTTTAAACAAAATAATTAAATTATTTTGCGCTGGTTTACAGTTTTCATTTGTTTGTTGTCTCACACACGCACACACACACACAGACTCTCACACACACACACATACATTAAATAAATTAATTAAATCCTCTGCTGTTTGTACTCAAAACCGCAACGATAGCCTTAGAGTTTGGCCTTTCATAAGAAACCCATGTCGAGGGCGGTGTACAGGGCGCGAATGTCACTGTGGGCGGAGATGCGCCAGAAGGGGAAGTTCATGGCCTTGGCGGCGTTCTCCTCCTCGGGTCCATCGCCGATCACCACGTAGGTGCTCTTGCGCCCGAAGCGAGTCACAATCCGCTCGTAGCAGGTTTCCTGCCCTATAGGGAGAATAAGGGAAAAAACCGGGTTACATCTCAGGCTCATCGATTGACTGCCATTCGAGGGGGTCCACTCACCGATCTTGTGCGCACTGTAAATGTTCTCGATGTTGAAGATGCTGCCCAGGCCGAAGAGCAGGACCTTGGCCAGTGCCGGGGCCAGTTGCGTGGAGGTCACCAGCACGTTGACGCAGTTCTCGCGTTGGGCAATCATGCTCAGGCACTTGAGCGCCAGCGTGGCCCAGTTGTCGGTGGCCACCTCGATCTCCGAGCGGATCTGCAGCCAGGCCTCGCGTTTTCCGGGTCCCAGCAAAGTGCCAACGCTGAAAGGTGCAAGGATATTCAGTTAGTTTATGTCGGCACACTCCTTGTGGCAAATGTACTCACTTTCCCCTGTAGCTGTTGTAGATATCCTTAATCTTGCGGTAGCGGAAGGCCAGCTTGCGCATCCAGTCGACGCCACCACGGACGCCGGTGGGCAGGCAGAGATTGGGCGGGGCGCCGGGCGGAGTGCCCGTGTGGAAGCCATCGGTGGCAAAGTTGTAGGCGCTCAAGTCCTGCCCGTTGTCGTCGGAGCTGACGTCGTCGATGTGCACCTGGTCGCACTCCTCGATCTCGTTGAAGAAGAAGTGTGTGTCGGCCATGTTGAAGACCATCTCCTCCATGCGGAAGGCGATGGTCATCAGGGAGCTGTGGTCTTTGGTGTAGCGGTTGGCGTAGCTGCCCGAGAGCAGCGTGTGGAAGATGATCAGGGTTTCGTCCAGGTCCCACACGAACACCCTCTCCGGCGGCTTCACGGCCTCGCTGTTTCCGGTATCCGAGGCGGTGCTCCGGGTGGGACTCGGCTGCTGGTGACGCCTGCCACGCGCACGTCCCGTCTTGCCGGTGGGCGTGGTCTTGCTGGCCGCCACCCCACCACCCGATCCTGCAGTGCCCACGCTGCTGCCGCCGCTGGAGTTCAAGGTGGCCGCTGCAGCCGCAGCCGCAGCAGAGCCCAGTGGTCCAATGCCGGAGCTGGCGCTCGGTGAGATCGGGAGCGGGGAGTGCGGCGAGTGCGTGGTCTGGTGCACCGGCGTCGTGGAGTGCGTGTCCGTGGGGCTCTCGGAGAGGTTCGAGGAGGCCGCCACATGGAATCCGTGCCCATGACTGGCGCTGGAGCTGGGCGAACTCACCGCGTACGGCGAGTAGTTGGCCGGACTGTAGTAGTTGCCGTACTGCTCGTTGTAGTACCCGCTGTAGTCCTGCTGCCCGAAGTTGTTGTAGCCCGCATAGGGACTGCTGTACAGCTGCGAGTTGTTGTTGCCGCCGGAGGCGTAGCTGGGCGTGAGGTAGGCCGCCGCCGCCGCTGCCCCGGGCTCCATCTTGGCCTGCCTCGCCGCCGTCGCCGCCGCATATGGAGCTCCGTAGCCGGAGTAGAAGGGTGGCGGCGTGTACTGCTGCATGCTGTTGTAGTAGTAATAATCGTGCTTGCCATCATACACAGCCGCTGCAGCCGCCGCCACCGCTGAGGAGTTAACGGTGGCCGCGCCGCCGTCCAGGGGATTGGAGCTGGCCGAACTGCAGCCGTAGAGATTGGAGCCACTGACACTGGTCACGGCGCCATTGTCCAGGGCGGGGTGCACCTGGCCCGGACTACGGGACTCTGACTTAACGGCCGCACTCGAGGTAGTCCCATCCGGCGACCAATGCGACATCACATTGGACCCGCCTACTCCCACGCCCACGTCCTCGCCTGGGCCGCCGCCGCCGCCACCCGCCTGCTGATATGTGGAGAAGCTGCTGCTCACGGACTGCGAGAAACTGGAGGCTGCTGCCAGGCTGCAGCTGCTCGGATTCACATTGGGATTGGCGTTCCCGTTCGAGTAGTGTCCGCTCAGCGAAGCCAGCGATCCAATGGTGGGCTGCAGCGGCTGGCTCTGTGGCGGCAGTCCCAGAGGACTGCACTGCCCGGCCACGCCGCCGCCCACTCCCACGCCCACACCGACGCCCATGCTGGCACCGGCGCTACTAGGTCCATTGCTGGCCAACACGGTGCTGGGATGTGTTCCCTGCTGCTGCGTGTGCTGCTGCTGCGACTGTTGCTGCTGTTGTTGGGGTTGCTGCTGTTGCTGCTGTGACAGATTGCAGAGGCTGCAAGAGATGAGATTAAAGGGTTGTGAGTAAAAGGGAAGTAATTGGAATTGGAAAGCTGTGAGATGAGTGGCAACATCACGAGCAATACGGAAAATGTATGTGTTCTTGTTTTAAAATTTAATTACTTTTCAATAAATTCAAAAAAATAAAATCATTCACACCAGAGAAAACATTTTAAAATAAATCAATAAAATGTTAATGAGCCGGGTAATAAACAACTTACTCAGCCAGTTAATAATAAATCTGACAAAGTGTAATTTGTTACTCAATCAGAGTACTTATTTTTAAACTCGCTCTTTACTTCTAACAAAATAAATTATTAAGAGCGGTAAGTAAAAAGAGCCAGTTAATGAATAATTAACTGAATCAGATTAATAAGAATAACTCAGAGAACTTGTAATTAATTCATAAAACAGCTCTCGATCTCTTAACTCACTCTATATAAATTTACATAAGGAATTCTGATAAAATGTATTAAAATAATAAATAAATCTCTTTAAAATGTTATGACTTGTAACAAGAAAAAACTCAGTAATTGAGTGTCCTGACTACTAAATAGGATTTTCAAAAATACCTTACAAAACAAGTAAGAAAGCTACAGTAGAGTGTGCTAAACTATTAACTATTACCTACGTTTTCTGTAGGATTTCTCGTAACCCAAAATCTATTCATCCTAACATTATCTTTACTTTTATAAATAAAGAATAATCTTCTGTGATTTTCATGTTGTTTAATAGTATATACACCATAAGATTTCGCTGCATTTAAAATCATTTTTAATTATTTAATGTTTTTTATACTTATGAAAAGCACTTAAACAATGCCTCAATATTATAAAATATTTTATGAATGCATAAACTAAATTATAAACAATAGAAAGCCACTTAAATCCCTATTTAAACAATTTTCGTTTCCAGCTCTTGGAACCTCGGTGCTTGGAAGACCAGTTGTGTGGGAGAGAAACAGAAACACAGAACCTTTGACTCGTTAGGGAAACACATAAAATAATTTCCAATAATCTTTAAAGAGCCATAAAATTAACGGCACGTTGTCGTTCCTTGTTTTCGGTTCCCCATTCCCAGTTTCCAGCTCTCTGGGCCCCAGAGCCCGAGTCAAGTGTGTCCCAGCCGGGATGCTGCGCTGCCCGACCGACGGAGAGGTCTTTAAAATCTCGTCAAGTGTTATAAATATTTTTCTACGATCTCGCATCCGTCGCCAGACTTTTTTGGATGTTTGCCTCGCCGGGATGAGGAAAGGAAATCGCTCGAAATCGATTCGGGGCACTTGAGAGGCCTGTAGGACTTGCCTTTTTTTTCTGGCATGTGCGGACTGTCCCGGACAAGTCTCATTGTCCCGTTGGCTTCCCTGGTGACCCTGCTCCAGCCCCCGCCCCGGGCCATGTGTGCAGCAAATGTTTTGTTCCCAAGGAATGGCGACAAATATTATTTTTTTCTTTTATACTTTACGTTTTGTGTTTTGATGTTTGCTCTGTGTTCTTTGGCGTTATTACTTTTCAAGTAGACTCAATTGCCGCACACAAATTAAGTGGACAAATTCGAAAATCCTGAAGGGCTCAATAAAAATCAAATAAAACGGTGCCCCAATGGATAATGAAATAAATCACTGGGAAAAATCAAAACACTGGGAAATGTTGGGGCATATAAATAATGGAGAGCGAGGGCGCGCAAGGGGAGACAAATGGGATAGTATATATTTGGTAATTTAATCCTTTTCAGAGCAATTAAACGGAGTTCCACTCGGTCCCTCATCATAGAGGCTGGCAGCTGTATTTACATGGCAACGTATTTCGCTTTCGTTGATGTTTAAAAAGTATTTTGAGCTTTAATTTGGAGAGTTGTGCTCGAAATGCCATGAAAATCATTGAAACTCTTTAATGTAATTATTTAATATATTAAAATAGTATGCCAATGCCACTGATTTCATATTCTACGAACTTCTTATACTGATTAGTTTTTTTATATTTCATAAAACAACTTTACAGCCTTCTAAAAACCACCTAATTTTTTCTAAATACATATAATAAACCAATATATTTTATTTCCTCTTCATTATTATTATAATAATTTCGTAATTTCCTCTTCATTTATATACCCCCTTTAACGAAATCTTTAAATGCCCTCCATTTCACTTCATTACCTCTTCCGAGTCCGCCTTCGTATCCCCTCTTCAGGAGCTCCTCCCAGCCGGCTTCGACAAGATTTGTAACAATTTTTCATAATTTTAATAGGAAGGTAAATTAAGTGC
Source organism: Drosophila nikananu (assembly GCA_008042635.1). NCBI lineage: Eukaryota > Metazoa > Arthropoda > Insecta > Diptera > Drosophilidae > Drosophila > Drosophila nikananu. The sequence goes on along the minus strand of VNJV01018965.1, from coordinate 20,499 downwards.
CCAATTTCCAAAGGAATCTGACACCTTGAGTTATTTTTTTTTTTGGGAAGTAGGAACATTTATCTTGCCAGCAGCCACAACAAGGGAGCTTGAAGAAGGGGGAGCAGCTGCCCAAAAAAAAAGGGGGAAACGTATTTTCCCAGCGAAGAACGACGCGTGCGCCGACAAGAGAAAGAGGAAAAGCCAACCAACATATTTGCCTGGGGATCCCACATTTTGAGTGAGTTTTCATCTCACAACGCACATGTTATGGCGGCCAATGGGAGATTGTATAAATTTACCCAAATAATAATGAGCAACATTAAAGAGGGAGGCGGCGCGAGAGTTCTTTAAGACAAAGCCGCAACTGTTGCCGCCCTTAAGCCCCTTTTAGGACCAGAACCTGGACCTCCTCACCGGAATCTCTCCGCTCTCTCCTGCCCCCCTTTCGGCAAGTGTTAAGTGCTCTGACACTTTTCGGTTCATCTTTTCTTTTTTTTTTTCTTTAAATTTTGTTCTCTTTGGTTTTTGGGATCTCTCAGCAGCAGCTGAAGCGTGCACGGAATTCTTTGAATTTCTGCCGGGGCATGTGTCAGGTTGTGAGGGCCACATGCAAAATTCTAGTACTTCCATTCCACCAGCAACCCTCGCCTCTTTTCAATTGAAACCAATTGAGGATGGTGAGCCGCCCGGCAAGTGTGAGGGGCTTGCCCTTCTTTCTGTTACAAATTGTCTACGCTTACAGCTGGGAACCTCTTGAAGGTCCTCGCTAAGGATTCATAAATTAGATGGACCCAGGAAAGAATTCCTTGTACAATTTATTTAATATTTAGTTAGAAGAATAAAGCAGAAATCGTATGGGAGTAAGGGAAATAAGAGAATATGTCTTAGGGTTATGTTTTTACCTAGACAGATATTATAAATACAAGCAGGAAGTTTTCAGGTAGTTCCTTTTTGAAAAAATATATATGTTCTACGTATTATTTTAATAATAGTTTATATTTCAGCAACTATGTACTTTATTTTTTAGGAAACTTTTTTAGTATTAGATATTAGTTATTATAAAAGTACCTACCGGTTGCGTTCATGTGTATCCGTGTGCTCTGTCTTGGGACGTTTAACCTGAAAATATGCCAAGAAAAAACATATAGAATTAATACACAAAGGAGTACATAATCAATTTATTTATTTTGTCTGCTCCGCCGGTTTATTATGTAAAGTCTTAGAGGCGCAATTCACGCTGGCTCTGGGCTGAATTTGTTTATAAACAACGTCCCAACACCTGCTGAGCTCCGCACTTCCACCGCCTGAAACCCTATGTGGGTTATCCACTGGCGGAGTGGCGAAAGAAAACAGCCAATTTTACATAATTTGCAATTCGCATTTTGCTGCTGCGCCAAGCGCTTTTCGCAGCGCAAAATCGTGCGTGGGAAAAAGTTTTACTGGGTTTTTGGACGATCGGCGCCATTTGAGGGGAAGTCGATTTAGGGGACAGAACAAACTCAGAAGCAGGTGGCAGTGCCACAGCCTTGTTGCAGATATTGATAAGAATGTGTCCAGATAGGAATGCATTTCCCTTCGGGAGTATATAAGCTAAGTCAAAGAAGCTTAGCACGGAATTATGGAAGTGATGAAGATGCCTGGGAAAATACGTAAAGATCCTGCAAGACTTTGAAATTGAATGCGATAGAAAAACTAAAAATAAAACTAGGAAAAGGAGAAATTAAGATGCAAGCCAACTTGATACAATAAGAATTAGTAAACCAAAAAGAATTGCGACAATTATAATGTGCAATTTATTCGTATAAACAAGATATTTGAGGCTTGACTTCTCAAGGTGTTTTAGGTCAATTGTTGATTTAGCAATAATTTCTAAGCAATGCTGTATTTTTATATAAAATAACGATTGCATTGTTATTTGTTCAAATTTGTATTATTACAACACTTTCCTAAAAGTCTGTTCCTCTTATTTTTCTTTTGATAAATAGAAAATATGGGCTTTGAATGAATTACTTTAATTTAAATACTATTAGATAACATTTCGAAGTTTATTTTAAATAAAATCAAGCTGATTAAATTAAGAAATTAGAAGCAGGACAGGAAATATAAACATTCAGAAAATAAAAACAATTTTTTCAGAATATAATCCAGAACATCGTAATATATTCAAGAATTGAGAGCTTTAAGATTTTTTGTTTCGAGCTTGACAAATGCCACACAAAGCGAAGGAAGTGCGAGTTGAGATAAATTTATGCAAATCAAACGGAAGCCAGACAAATCGAAGGTAGAGGCAAGCCCAGGTGCTGGAATCCGTGCACACCCTCCTCTTCCCGCCCCTAAAGAGCCGGCCCAAAAAGCTGAGCGGCTTCAGTTGACAGCTCCTGCCGGCCGGCGATGACCACACGCACGCACTGTCCATCATCCGGCGATCTCTCGGGAGGAGGGAGAAGGGAGAAGGCAGTGGAGCGGCAGCAGCAGCAGCAACAGCAGGGGGAGAAGCTGGAGAGGAGGCTCCTCAAATTTGTCGACGGAACAGAGGAACACGCGCATGCAGCGGACAGGCGGGCAGGCGGACGGACCGATGGACGGATGGATGGATACCGAACGGTAGCATGGACTCGCGATTCCGGATCGCGCGAATCCCGAGCCGCGAATCAGCATTGCGTGTTGCACGAGCAACCGAATTCGACTCGCCGTTGTATGCAAAAAAAAATGAGATAGTGGCTGAGGGAGGATCGGGAGGTCGGGAGATCGGGCTGGGAGATCCAAATGCAACCTTTTACTAAACTAATTTATGGCACAAGCTGACAACGTAAACATTAACACAGACAACGGCTGGGAGCGGGAGCGGGAGGGGGCCGGGGCCCAGGAAGAGGGGCTGGTCCCCGAGCTATATACCCGTACATATAAAGACCTGTTTTCGAGCATCTTTAACGAAATTCCTGCGATCGTAATCTCATTGTCTCTTCTGCTGCTTTAGAAGAAGATTAAAACACACACACACAGTCTCGGCCACAAAAGGCGAACAAAAGACAAGACGAGAAGACGGCGACAAATTTTTTATTAACCCGGCCCTAAGACCCCCTCCGCCCCTGACGACCCCACCACTCCGTTCCCCGATAAGCATCAAAATAAACAAGAGGAAAATTTGTTTCTGTGGTGGCCAAGACGAGGGTAGGGAGGGGGACCCCTACTATCCCGTGCACCTTTAACACTTTGGCACGTTAATTACGTTCGGGCCACAATCGACAATCGTGGCAGTATAATCAACAATCGCCAAGTGTCAATCGGCGGGGCCATAATCAATATTTCGACTGGAGAGACTGAGATCGGGACCGAGACTGAGACTGTGGCTGAGAGTTCTCCTTCGCCTTCGCCTTTGTCATAAATTACATGCAGCGCGCATTGTCGCAGTTGAATTATGGCGTGTTAATTTTTACGATTACGGCTTAAACTTAATTAAAATGTGATTAATGCCGCTGGACGGCCGAAGCCCAGCTCCGGCCTTTGTGGGCCAGGCTCTTTAAATTCCCATAAAGCGGCCACTCGGTGTGCTAGGGCTGTAATTTATGCTCTATTAATATTTCGCCTTAACCATCTCGTCAGTCGCTCCGCTCGACGTTCGTCACGTTCCTCCAAGTCTGGATTGGACTTTGTCTTAGTCGAGAAGTTCAGGAACCCGTAAAACTGTGTCGCTGCTGGTATGCTGTTCCATTATATCACCGGGAAACGAACTCATTGCGATCTGTACCAAAGCTTTCCCTAGGAAATTACCCCAAATGAGAGAGGTCATTGATTGTTTGACAAGAGGTGTTTGTGTTTACTCGCTCAAATGTTGGCAACACCTTCGAACATCTCCCAAACCTATTGGACTTTTTTCGTTAATACCCTTAAGTCTTGACCTCCCCGCTTCATTGCCCAGCCAGCACCAGAGTTAAGCCGATTAATGCTGTGTAATAAAATTGTGGTCAGGTGTCTATAATCTTCATCCCCATTAACGATTTTCCCCACAACAGCACACCAACTTGGAGTCAATAAAATGCTTCTATTTGGGTTTGGGTCCATAAAAAGTAGTAATCCTCTACGAGGAGAGAGACATTCCATAATTATGTGGCAAATATAAAATCTGCTTAAGGCTGGAGAAGCCGGGATTTGGAGAAACTGAAATGTCTTAGAGGTTTTTAGGCAATATTCCACAGTAAGAAAACCTTCTTAAATAATGTAAGACTCAACCTAAGCTGTTATTTGGAGAAACTAAATTATCTAGACGATGTTATTTTCTCCCAATTTAGGATGCTGTTAATGAAACCCTGACACCTCAACATGTCTTAGCTGTCACTCTGAGCTAGATTTATATATACAAACCTGGCTCACGCCACCCAATAGATCACCTCTAGACCCAACCCCATAAACAATCCCAAAACTGTGGGTTATATATTTTAGAGTCCAGGCGCAATAAATAATGATCGCAAAGTTGCACTGTTTGGTGGGGGAAGCCCCACAAGGTAACCACCACCAAGGAAGCTACTCTCCCAGCAGCATCATAACGCTAACAATAACCATAACCGACGGCAACCACAACATCACTTTTAAAGCTTCCCGATGATGGGTGAAAATCCCGACGACTTGATTACCTTTGGCTCGATCATTTTGTCAATTAATCCGCAGCGCGGGGCAGCATAGTTGTATGGCATTAGGGTGACCATTATGCGGGATTGCGATAACTTTCACTAGGAACTACGAGTTGCGAGCACACGCGGCGGATTGGTCTTGCCAGATCCCGATTCAGGTGGCTATATGTTTTGAAATCGAACGCCGCCTCGGATCAGATGTGATTAACGCTTGGCTTAAGAACGGGGAACGAGTGTTGGATAGAATCTATATCGATTTCGGATCGGAGCGCAGCGAGCGTTCCCGTAGCGCTCGAAACGAAAAAACAAACTGACTTGCCTAGCGGGCGACTGAGCGGCATTACTGCTACGGATTGAAAAAGTCGTATAGCGCCAGAGGGAGGTTTTCTCGAGGTAGGCGGAGTCCGAGAATGAGAGTGAGTGCGAATGCGGGTTTGGGAATTTCACTCAAGACCGGAAAAGAGCACTCGGACTGCGACGCCGGCAGAGCAGAGAGCGAATCTTCGGCAGGGTTCGGCCAGCGGGAGAGCCAGAAGGGTGAGAGACGACTGTGAGATAGAGAGAGAGAGCGTTTGAGTGGAAATCTCGGCATTGGATGACAGCGCTCACTCGAAACGAGTTAGAAGCGCTCCCACTCGCACCGCCGTTGGCAGGGCCGGCCATGACTCCGCCCCATTCCCATTCCCCCAGACGAAAATCCGACCATGTCCACCACCAGAAACCACTTTTCCAGAGCTTGTATCTTCGTCTTTTTGTATCTCTCGGATGCGGGCGAACAATGCCCATTGTGGAGAGATTTTGCCGCTGGGCGAACGCCATTTGAAAAGTGTGTGTTCCCATGTCTCCTATGCTGTTCCTATGCGCATAAATGAATAAATTAATACTGGGCCACCATTCACGCACATTACACAAATTAATAAGCTAATTAGATGAAGTCTCTCCGATTGTTCAATGGCAACCGCCAGCAATTTTATGGCAATCGTAAAGACCAAAACGAATATATCGGGTAATCCAAGCCCCCCACAAAACTTATTGGGTTCGATGTGGATCCGTAGCGCATTAGAGGAGCTCCCAAAATATCGGAATGCTTATGTAAGACGAGCCGGAGTGTGCTGGCCGTAGTCTAACCGATACGCGATATACGAGGATATCTGATCTCCGGCCAGGCCGGCGAGTGCCATAAACAAATTGGCATCTAATCAAAATCACATGTACACTTTACCCTGTGAATCACCATCAATGGTCATTTGTGGGCAGCCAGTAATGAGCTCAATTTGAATAGGAATTTCTCCAGAGCAAATGGTAAATAGCCATAGATTTAAACAAAGATTTAATAATACATTGTAAAACCGATTTGTTTCTTTACTTTAAACTATGTTTTTTAATGTTTTAAAGAATTTTGGGTAATAAACGAGTCCTTTGAATATTTACCTAATATATCGGATATATGTATACTAAACTTTGGCTTACCTCCATCTTTCCTTCTTAATATACTTCAGTTAGAAAGTCACAATTTATCACACTGTCTCCTATTTTCATTCAGCTTTTATTGACAACATGACAACATGTGCAATGCTTCGTAGAGAAAAAATACGTAAATACAAACTTTAGAATAATTTCAGAATTTCGAGATTTCTTTTTACCCCTGCAGGGTATTTTAATTTAAGGCCGACGCTATAAAAAATAGAAATTCTTGATTGATATCAAAAGGCAATTCCCATAAAAACAAATTCGAATAACTTTTAATATAATTTTAAAAGAGGTTGTATATATATATAAATAATACTTTAAATTTTAAACTCATTTTTCAGAGTGTTAACTCAATAAAAATAAAGAATTTAAATTATTGCATTTTAGGTCTAGTTTTGATACATTTTCAATTCGATCACATGATAAAACTGGGTATTGGAAGTTCTGCTTCCCGAAGTTAGCTTCCTAGTTTTTAATTAGTTTATTAATTAAAGCCATTATGTCTACCGCTTGGACTTGCCCCAAAAATAACCTGATTTTATAGCTAGGAAAAGATTACATCAACAATTCACACAATTTTACTGCATGAGAAAATGTTCAGATTAAGACTATTTATGATCATCATTATAAGAGAAGTTTGAATAAAAGACTACAACTCTAAAACATGTTTCCTATTCATAAAATGTGAGCTGTGTACAATAAAATGGACACAAATTACTATTATTGACTAAAGTCAATTAAACTAGTAAGGCTAATATAGGCAAAAGTTGGTAATTTAAGTCGATTCTCTTGCATTAAATTTTCAAATTGTGCCAATCAAAGAAATATGCAATAAGTCGAATATCTAGTTTTACCAATTTAAAGTCAATATTGATGTAAGTTTTTATTACCACCAGTTCGTTTTAATGAATGAAAAAAAACTGCACCTCTTCCACTCCAAACAATTTGTTCGTGCTGTAAACAATTTATATTGATTTAACAATTAGTTTTTTGGCCGAACGTCTAGGCAAACACTGACGTAAAGGCCTGGATGGAATTACACAAGTATACAGAATCGAGTGCAGTTAAGAAAATAAACGGCGACACACATGCAATGTAGTTCTGGCAATAGTTTTATTTACAAATCAGTAGTTTAGCTTGTAATTTGATTACTGCTAATCAAAGGAGGAATTTCCAAATGCAGTCCAGGACCTGCAAGGGAATATGGCTTAAAGTGGGAGGGAGGCTGCCACTCGTTCGACCTTTTGGCCATTTTTAGGTGAACGATTCGGCGAGTTGGGCATTAAATTAGCCTTAATCGCTTTAGCACGATCGTGAGACAACATGTCGTCAATTATATCTACGATGATCAACGTGCCCCTGTCCTCTGTCCCCGGTCCTCCGTCCACTGGCCACTTGGAGAGTCTTCTGTAAACAAATCTGCGCACAATTCGCTGCATTTGCAGATATTTCTGGGGCTCGGCATGTTGCTGAGACTGGCACATTTGTCGTGGACCGGTTGCCGACTGCCGGCCATCCTGTTCCTCCTGGGATCTCCTCCCTCCGCGGTCGAACGTGCTGATCGTGCGACTGCAGAGGCTGCTGCACACAATGGAGCGGCGGCCACCAGAGAATGGCTGGGCGACCGGGACCGAAAGCGTTTAAGATTTACGTTCAGTTTTGATCGGCCTGGACCTCCCCGAGTGTTGTATTAATTTTACACGGCCAGAGGCTCGAGGGGCACCGGGATCGGTCCCATAGCTGGGCGCCATTTTAATGCAAAAGTTTTAACACCTGAGTCGAGCACATTTGTTGCCATGTTCGCATTCTTACAACTTGATCTGGGCCTGCGACTGTTTGCCTGGACATCTAGATAAGGATTGGGGCTCTGCGACACTGGATTGCTTGCTTGTCCGTTGTCAGTCCGCCGATGTTGGGCTTCCAGCGCCGTGTGTCCCCCCTCCGACGATCGACGAAACTCAAGTTCCCCGGGTTCAAGAGTCATCATCCATGGGGTAGTGCGTCACGCGAATGGGACTTCGATTGCGATTGCTTCTGAGACAGTCTACGAATTGGGTCAGTTTTTTGTTTTTGCTTTGCTGATTAGCGACTTTCCACATTTGTCAGCACATGCCAAAGGCCTGAGGCATTCTTCCCGTCACAAATAAAATCGCTGAGCCATGGAGATCCGACCACAACACGATATAAAATAGAGAACAAAACGTAGGATGGAAAAGCGCAGTGTAAGGAGCTGGAAATTGCAAAAATACTTGTGTAGTCCAACGTGCAGTTGGCACGAACCGAGGACGGGAAGAGTTTATTATGCAGATTTCTGGCTTGGGGTTTCTTCGTTTTGTAAGAACGCCTCCGGAGGGGAACTGAACTTGGAATTCCGATTCCGAAAATCTTGAATGAAACGATTTGGTAATTAAAATGCTTGATAGACAAAATAAACTTTACTTCCATTGGTCCGGTTTCCACACCCATTCAGTTCCCTAGAAACTTGCTAAATTATTAAAGAATAAGAAAAACAACTTTGGAGGTATTGCATTTCTCTTGGAAAACACATTTTCCCCTTGTACAAATATTTATAGTGTAACCGCAGACAATCAGCTGTTCCAGGGATCCCATATCTATCGAATTGAATCGATCGTAAATCACACAAATATCGTGCTTTGTTTCCAGCTGAGCCCCGCGACACATTAACCAAATATATTTAAACGTAAACAAGTATATCGGAGACAGCCATTTTTTATGGCCCGAAGATCGTTAAAGTGCGCCTGGCCAACTACTGTGCTGCTGGCTTCATAAAAAAATATGAACATAAACTTGGGTTTTATGAATCGACAAGGCCAGGGGGAATATTCCGAATATTCGGAGAGCGAAGCCAAACAAAGACTCGGACTGTGGTGGTCTATGTGTGGGCGTCTTGCTTCCCCCGATAAGTAACGAAAATAAACCGACTCAGAAACTGCACTTGCGCCATAATGACGCTGGGCAGCTCATTACGATTGAGCCGATTATGATGGCCACCGGGGTTGGCGAGAAACGCTTCGTTTATGCTTTCATTCTTGGGAAAAATTATGCGGAACCTGTGCTTGTGCTCCAGGCACGTGCCGATCCGCGGCGAGTGATACTATATACAGCTGGAGGTCGGGCTCTAACATGGGCGGGCACCCGATGTGCCGGGGGGAGAATCGCCATGGTGACCCAGGCAAAACAAACATTGGTCAGGAATTTCATTAAAAGGCAAAGGCGCACCAGCAGCTCTGCTATCTGTGTGTTCTCTTGGTAACCAGTTCCAGCACCAGCACCACCACCACCACCCACTCCAACCTGCTGGCCCACCCACCGAGCGAAGTGTGTCGCCTGTCACTGCGAATGAGCATCAAAACTCTGGTCGGGATGTGGGGTAACACTGAGTGGATTGGATCGCATCAAAGTGAGCTGGCGGCGGGGCCTGGGTGAGGGCGCGGGTGCGGGTTTACCTGTGGGAACGACTCTCTAATTAATTTAATTATGTGCTCTCGACTAGCGCGTGTCAAAACGCGCCGCAGCCAAACATCCAAATTAAATATTCCCGCCTCGGTGGGCTCTAATCAAATGCGCCCTCAAGTATGCAGTGGGAACATATGCTATTACCCGGTGGCCCAACAGGACGAAAAGGGTATGATCGACTGGGGGATGACCACTAGTAACCTACTATAAATTATTAAAAGCTCAATATATCTAAAAATATATCTTTAAAATGTCTTTGATAGTGTTAATTTATTTTTTGTTTAGCTTTTAAGGCAGAAAACAACCAACCACTTATGTTTATAGGACTTTAACTTTATTTTTTTCTAGTTAAAAATTGATAACTTTTGTATAATTATGATACCTTTGTTTCATATGTTTTCTTGATTCTTAAGTATTGATTTGTAGGACATTTTTGTAGGACATTCACCAAGATTCCTTTGAATAAAGCAATCTAATTTTAAATGGGTATCTAAAAGTCTATAACCTTCACTTGCTTCCCCAATTTAGTTCCGGTGTTTTTTGTGTTAACCGTTGCCAAGCCTATGGAATTGGGTTTTCAACAACTCACCCCGCCCGCAAGGGCAACACTGCGGCATCGCTGACAAATTGAATTTGTAAACTTGCCCGGCGACAACAACAAATCATTGGAGACCCCCAGGGATGCTGTTTCGGTTGCCATATCCGCACACGGACTTGGACATGGACATGGAGGTGGATGCTGATGCTGATGGTGATGGTGATGGTGATGCCGATGCCGGTAATCCTATACTTATACCCTATCCATGTTACGCTCCTCTGGACGGACTTTCTAACTCGGTCTCAGTTCGCCGGGTTCTCAGTCAACCTCCCCCGTCAAGCTGTTGCGAAAGTGATGTGAAATCGTAGACCAGTTTTTTGGGCGGCCGGGGGGCGTGTCGACGCAGTAGGAAAAAATAACGCACGCAGGCACACAATTATTAACACTTATTAATGTTGAGGTTTCCGTGTATATATATGGCACCCCAGGGCTTAAATTAAAGTCATCCCGAGTGCCAAACAGCTGCCTCAAGTGCCGCACTTGAGCTGATCGGCGATATCCATACAGGGTAGCCCTCGGGGGGTTGCACTCGGGCGGTTGAGTGGGGTTGGGGTCGGGGTTGGACTCGAGGTTGGGGGTTGGCTTTGTCGCTGTTTAAGTAGTCATTAAGATGGAGTGTGGATAAGATTTTTTCAGAGCTGGCAGTCCTACCGGAGGCTTCGCCTTCCCCGGCCAGGACCCTGCCTCACTTCCTTGCTTCCTGCACTCTGTGCTCTGTGTTCGCTAGGGCCAAGCTATTGACAGCTATTGTCCTCTAATTAAACAACAATGTTGACCTATTCTCAAGATGTCACGGTTCGGGTTCAGCGATTGCCAAACTTCCCTTTTGGCTGGAAAAATCCTAGCGAATTATTTACACAATTTTTCGGAAAATCGGTTTCTTTGTTTGTTAATTAAAAACTTTGATTGCTGGCAGGCAAACAACCCCCTTAGCTGCGCAAGCAAGTATTGTGTCTGCGTAACCCTTCAAGTTTATCTCCGATAAAGGAGTTGCTCGTTAACTCTTTGAAATTTTCTTCAGGTGTGCCTTGAACCCCTTAGGTTTCAACCCTTCTGGGGACAGTCAGCGGAAAACGAGAGTTTCTTTATTAATTATGATGTAGGAAAGACAAGATTGTGAATTACAAATATGTAAGAATTAATGAAGTAATGCCCTTAAAATTGGATATGTTTTGTAACCTTGAGATGCACAAAACATTTGGCAAACTTATCCAAAAAGCTCTTTTCGAATTCATAAAAGACAAGCCACAACTGGATTTCCTTGTTATCATTTAAAACGAGGATCATGACTTCGAGAGATCAAGAAAAATATTTTTTGTTAATTTCTAGATTTATAAGAAAGGAAATATATTTTATTTCAAACCAGAAAAGAAATAAAAGTATAATTTTTGTTTGTAGTTTACACTGAACAGAGCATTATAAAAACATATAGCGTAAAAGTCATGAAAACATAATTGAATATAAGTTAAGCAGACCTAAAAAAGAATTTAAAAAGGCTTCTGAAGCATTCAATTCTATGTACAATATTCTGAAATAAAAACTGTTGGAAAAGCAAACATAGCTTCAACAACTTGAAGCAAGTTTTCTTAATAAAATAAACAGAAAATTCGAGCTTAATAGGCTATGGCTTTTCTGGTGCCATACGTCTATCACACTGTTTAGCCACTCCACGCCCAATTTGTATATATTTCGTAGTAAACAAGCCAAATTTAAGCTTAAAAAAGACCCTACCAATTTCTGTGGAGAAACATGTCCAATCTGCAGGATGTACCGCTGGCCGAGCCGGAGGTCCTGGAAGGGGCAGACTCCGAGGAGGCCCAAATGCACAAGACCAATTCGCTGAAGCGCTTCTTCAAGATCAGCAAGAAGCCGGCCGTGAAGGAGTTTGCAAGCGAGGTGTCCCTCGATGCCGCCAACAAGGAACTGCGCAAGACCAACACGTTGAGTCGTATATTCTCACGAAAGAAGCTTCCGAAAGAAGCAAGGGATGTACCCGAACAGTCAAGCTCCACGGGCACCCCGATCCCGCCGGACAGGCCATCAACCACACCGAAGCCGGTAAAGTCCTCCATGTCGATGTACTGGAAGCGGTTGTTCCACCTTCACAAGACCCAAAATCCTGATGGCGGTTCTGGGCCCGAGCAGAGTGCCGTCAACGGACCGGAGGAAGTGCACGAACTGAAGTTGGTGCAGACTGATTCGGAGGTCCAGACCGATTTGGACGAACCAGATTTTGAACCAATGAAGCAGCCACAACCGGAAACGGCCCAGCAGCCTAAAGCCAAGCAGATCGACACCGGGAAGAAGACTCAAAGGACAGTGCAGAGCGGTCTCGCCGCTGAGCCGAAGGAGTCCAAGGAGTCCGTGAAGCCAGCTTCCTCTGTTGCCAATCAGCAATAATACTAGGACGGCGGACCAGTTCTTAGCAATCGGTTGGTGTAGGATCCCATAACACACATATTTGCCTAGACTCGAGCATTGCCAACACCACTTGAAGACCCAACACATTTCTGCATTAATTCCACAAATTATAATTGCAAGTTTCTTCCACAATAATAAATCCACACACTTGCTTACTCACCAATAAGCTTAAATATGGATAAAATAGGTAATAAGGGGAGTACATGCTGTAATTATCATATCGACTCCCTGACTAATCCCCGAGCTGAACAGAATCCGGCTCCGTTAAAGGCAGAGATTCCCCTGTTGCGGCGGAAGGCGAACCACAAACTGTGCCAACTGTGCAACACTTGGACTTGGGCAACTGGCAACTGGCAACCGAATACCCCTGCTGGCCTATCGGTTACATTTACACCATATGTGGCAGCCCTAAAGTTGCCGGGGATCGGTTTCAGCGCTCAGACCTTGGCCACATTTAACTTTTGCGCTGCTTCTGTTCAGTAAAATAGCTGGGGGAAAAGGCGACAATAAAGCGAAAAATAATTGTTATGAAAATGGCAAATAGTTGATTATTTCCGTTAAACTTAATTACGACAAAAATTAACGACAAGGCCGCCGAATGGAAGTACGTATAGTGTTACTGCTGGGCGAAAGCTGAAACGAGACCAACTGTTGATGGGACAAGTTCCGCGAGCAGAGGAACAGGTGCGCCCTGGAAAACTGGGACCGGAATTGCCGGCCTTATCGAAATCGGAGGATGGCCTAAGCCTCCTCCTCCCCTTCTCCCTTTCTCCCTGTCGATCCCTCTCAGCCTCTCAGCACTTTCATCTCCCTGGTGCCTGCTCCTTTCCACCGATCCCAATCCCGATCCGAACGAATATCGAATTTCGCTCTGCCGCCTCGCCAATCAATGGACGAAATGTGAATGATTTGTTTGTTGGCATTTTGGCTGCCAATTGTCCGGAGTCCGGAGGCTGCTACTGCCACTGCTGCTGCACTTTCCCAAGCCCCGAAGAATGGACGGATGGAAAAATGTGCAACGAGGAAATCTGATATTTTTTTTTTCGCTGCTGAGGAAGTTTGGAAAATTGCTTGGGACGAGGCAGGCCGAAATAAATTCGTGGTAAAATTATGAAAAAATCGAAGAAAAACTGTCACGACTGCTAACGAGTAATGCCATCCCCGCGTCAAGTCAAAGGTCGCCCAAATTTGTCTCAGAAAAAACCGCTTAATTGGTAAGGGGTTGCCTTTGGATGGGGTTGGGGTTACCGGGAGGGCAGCTGCCTGTCTGCGCCTTTGACTGACAACAGCCACACCTAAGCAAACCGCGACAGGAATCTTATCGTGCTCCAAGCTGTCTGCCACTCGATTGCACCGGAAATGAGGCGCAAGTTCTGTTTTCTCAGGCTGCGACCACTTGACCCCGCAACCCGCTGGCAGTGACACCGTAAAGGAGAATCAAAGCGACCGAATTGGATACCCAGAGGAGCTGGGCACCCCTTTGCCTCCATTGTCTCACCCGTGCCCCCCCTTTGCCGCTGGCAAAATGTTTTACATCAATTTCTGGTTAATGGCAGGGGAGTGCCTCCGCAGCATCACACTTACCCCGTCTGTCAAATAATTATGACAAGTTCATTTCGTCGCACTTTCGCCCATTTGTTTAGCTCCCATTCGACATCTATTTTTTCCCGATTTTACCTAGAATTCCTGTAAGCGAAGGCAGGCCCCGGGCAAGATCCCAGGCCCGATCCCGAGACGGGCCCCGCACCAATTACCGGAGCGTTGTAAGATGCTCCGGCGCTTTTGATGTGACAGATGCGTGTCCGTGTCGCCGCTGAGCCGTATTACTCCATCTATATGGACTATATGGACATGCTCTATATACATAAGTGTGTAGAAGTACCCAGGATTTGGCAATCAACAAGGCATTTCGACAAATAACCTTTTGCAAGTCCTCAAGGAACTTTAAATTGATATCTTATATTAATTCAAAATTTAAATGCATTATTAATATAGGATATTTTAAGTTTGTATCAAAGTGCCTTGAAGCTTTTTATAATATTACATTAAAGGAAGGGAAATAAATTGAGAAGAATTGAGAATTTTAAGGAAAGAAATCACACGGCACAATAGCTTTTAGATTTGTTATACTATAGTGCAGCTGATCCAGTCCGCGTAATTATTCACCCGGCAAAGAGTTGCGTACTATATTTGGGTTAGTTTTGGCTATCTATAGACCAGCGTTAGCTCAAAATATGCTGTCGAAAGTGACAAATGATTGTGCACAGACCTTTGGTAGCTGGCCGGTGCTATTTCGGGCACTGCCACCATTCAAATTTAGACCGGGAGACAACAATGAGTCACAAGGCTGGAGGCAGACAAAGCAAATCCCTGGCAAAATGGTCACAAGAAGGTACAAATATTTGCAATCATTAGAGGGCATTAGAGATCGAAATCCAGCGGATGAGCAAGAAAAGAGACATCCATCACAGACAGGTTGCTCTAATTTTTCATTTCACATCCTCATCTGCGGACAGGCGACATAAAACAGGATAAAAAGGACCAGCGGCATTGCCAGTTGAGCGGATTATGAGCTGGAAACTGGAACAAAGAAGGTTGAGAGGACGAGGGCCTTAAGGATAAACCTTCGGCTCGACGTTTTCCAGTGCTGTAATTCTAGCATGATGCATGCAAATTTATGCCATATACATTATATATGTATATTGTGGTTTTGCCCTCGGATATGACGTCACAATCGGGTCACAAGGACGATGTAAGCGGAATTATGTCAGGCGAAAAGCAAGCGATAAGACTTGTAAACAAGTCCATGTGAAATACAATGAGAAGTGAATTAAATCAAGAGGACTTTCGAGGTGCTAGGAATGAGACTCCAATTGAATGCTTATTCAAAAGTCTAGCTAAGGTGGTATTTTTCCAGTAAAAACTTATAATAAAGCCTCTTCAATGTGATCATTATTTTTATGACAATCATCGAATTCCCAACTCGTGCCAGTCTCCGGAAAAGAGCTTCCATATCGAGGCCCGAATTTGTTTATTGACTCTGTCTCGACCATGGCTACTGCAAATTTTGCGCATCTCAGCGCTGTCGGAGCTTTCGGGTAAACAAACAAACAAACAAGTTTATTTGTTTGATCGACGGCGAGCCCAGGGAGTGTCTTGATCCCGGACAGGAACAGGTAGGTGCAGAGAAGTAGATCGATGCAGGAAAAGAGATAGAATAGACGCACTTCCCGTGCCACGCCCCAGACAAACATTTGCCACTTAAGCCGGAGGACAAAGCGGATTATCGACAGGGAAATGATGGACCTGGGATTCCGAGGGATTCAGAGATTTCATAGATTTTTTAAAAATGTCGCCGGAGGACATTTGCGGCGGGACAATAATGAGCGCGCGGCAGCTCCAACGGGCGGGGGTAGCATTTAATTTTAATTTTCCGAGCAATCTCAGGGCGTGGCTGAAATGGAGCAGCCGAGCCAAGCCGCAAACGAGAAACGAATTACAAATTTTCGTTGAAAAAACCCGCAGAGCCGAAAGTCCTGCGGGCAAAGCAAACATACGGGGGGCAGGGGAAAGAGCCGAGGCCGCGGCTGAGGGGGGACCGCAGGGGGCTGAAGGACTCCAGGTCCCAGGATCCGTGTACCCTGCCCCTGTCCCGCTCCTGCCTGCATTGTTTGTTGTTATAATGGCGAACGAAAAGCGCAAGGCATCTGCACGGCGTTGTCCTTTTGTACATTTTGCTGCTGCTCCTTTCTGACTACTCAAATTTCAATGAAATTATCCTCACGGCATTCGTCTCTCTCACTCCGCATCCCTCTCCATTCCCTCTTTCACTCTGTGTGTGTGCACAACAATGCCGAATACAACAATTTTTCGCTGAAATTATTTGCTAATGGCTTCGGCAAACGCGACTCGTCCTATTCTGCATTTACATTTATGAGATTTCCGAGTTTTCTGCTCTCCGATGCTGTCACACACATAGATACCCGAAAAATGGCGGCAGTTGACGCTTTTTGTGGCAGCGTTTTTGGCTTTCTGCCTTTCGTCCTTCCGCCCCGCCATCGATGGCAGCCATTTTGGAACATTCTGTGTGTTGTCCGTGACAACAACATCGCAAATTGCTTCGGCCAGAAAACTTTGCTCAAATTACGCACGATGGCGGGGTCCTGGCGCTGTGCGGGGGCTGCCTGGGCAACGGCAGCCTAGGAAATCGACAGGCAGGAACTCACTCGGAGGCAAAAGAAATCCGGGGAACGGGGACAGAAGCCCAGAGAACCTGACTGTCAATCAAAGAGGAATTCGCCAGAAACAGAAATCCCGATCTGAAGATCTAGCTCCTTCAGTTTCAGCCCTTGACCTAGTGCCTTCTCGAGCTGATCCTTTTTGCGGTTTTATTTCTGGTCAAATGATTCCCACTCGATCGACAGGATATATCTCTCTCTCTGTGGCCTTTTGTGCGCACTTAAGCTGAAAATTCCCATTTGACTACTGTCTGCATTGTGTCCTGCGTTTAAAGGATCAGCACTGGGCAAATGCGCAGTAGCATCGTTGATTTCTTACAGTTCACTGTACGGTGAACAGCCTATCTCGCCCTATCATCGGCTACCAGTCTATTCGGATCTAGGAACACGCATTAAGGGATCGCAATTATGAATACTTCAGACGGAAAATATGACTGGGAGCACTCAGAGTCAGAAATCAGGAGCCTATGGACTCCTAAGAGCTGACCAAGAGCTGGATTTGGCTTTCGAAATCAGATTTCTTTTTGGGAAGCCTGTGTGGATTATGCAATATCTGTGTGGTCTAGGCAAGAATATTTTTTAATTGGGAATTGAGAATTTTTTACTGATATTATATCGAATCGCCCTAGAATTGCTCGTTTTCTTATTCTACACTAACTAAAATCTTAATTTGTTAAGCTACCTGGTTATCCGTTGGGCAAAGCCCTATTTCTATTTCATAATATATTATAGTTGCCCAAGGAACTGATAGATTATATAACTTTAACTTTTTACCATAAAACTAAAATGTGCTGATGAATGATGAATGAGCTTAAATATCGATCAAAATCGTTTCACCATATCCTTCTTGTTATAAAGACATTGATTTGAAAAATATGCATGAACTAAAACTTTATTTTTGGCGTATTACTCACTTTGTAGTAATCCAGTGTTGAAAAGTTTTGGTAGCACGGTACATTATACAACATATTCCAAGTGTTGTGGCTGGTGTGGTCGCTGCTCCTGTGACTTCCAATTCCTGGAAATGAGGATTCAGCGGAATCCAGTGGAATTGTCAGATGGCACACGGTAAGGGCGTCATTTCCGCGATAAAGGGATCTTTATTATTATTATTTTAAATATTTACTGGTTTGAAGTACACACACGGATCCAATTGGAATAATTACGAAAAGTTGATTACTGATTAATTTGTTAATTCAAGCCTATTCCGTTTTATTGCACGAGACGCGCGACACCAGCGAGTGAGCGATGGATGGACATTAAATTGTGTTAAGTGAGCAGTTCCGTTACGCAAATTAATTCGTGCCAAATGAATTCGTATGATGTGAATTGTTTTTTGTCGGTTTCGTCTCTGTTTCTTATTTGGGCGCTGAGCCGACGGGGAAAAGCTCTGCCAGTACTAAATGGTCGTCCGCTCTCGCCACGAGTGTTTTGTTTTATTTAAACAATTGTGTGTCAACTGATTCCAGCTCGGGATTCCAGCCCAGAAAAGCACTCATCGCCGAAAAGCACTCATCTCGGTGGCAAAGCTATGGCCATGCACTCGGTGTCTTGCTGTCTCTCCCTCTCACTCCCATCCCCACCACAACTATTCTGAGAGTCACTCGATCATCGCTGCTCTGTTGCCATCTCGCTCCGAGCGATGCTTGCCCTTTGGCAGTGCTTGGCTCTCGCTCACTCCTTAGGGCGCGCTGGTTCAGTCGGTTTTGAGTGAGTTTTTTTGTCTGATTTTAGGGCGGCGCATCAGGATTCGCTTTTTATTTCACGCTTCGGGCGAGCGTAACGGAACATTTCAGGCAGGACCAGATACAGATACACAGGCGACTTGCTAGGCACCTCAGGATACGTTTTTGGATGTTGTTGTTGAGGAACTGATTAAAAAACAAAAATATAACTCTCACAGTCCCAGCAAGTTGGCAGGGCTTTTTACATAACTACGAAGAAATAAAATTTGATTAGTCCTTTTACTATTAGTTCATACTGTAATTTTTTTAATATTTATAAATTTAAACTTGCAACGTAATTGCAACTTTTTTCTAAGGAATGGTGCTTGATTTCTTAGTTAAATAAAAACAATACATATTATTATATTCAATTATAGTGATCATATTAACTATATCTCATCTATCCATATGTAAATATTACCAAAGGATTATATTAAAGATCATGTTGGCAGTCTGGAAAAGAATCAGTAACGGAACATTTATATACGCGGATTTTCAGTCAAGTTGACAGTCCTGTTCGTTTGACAGTAGGGCTTCCTGGAAGCCTTCTTCTGTCCCGGGGACCTTCCACGAACGGTTCTGGGTCTCCTTTTTTCCGGCCCTCTGGCTAACCCAATTTGGCAACACTTGATTGGGCGCCAGGCGAAACGTCAACTCTCATTAGTCTGGCCAATTTCGGGATATTACGGACAGCTTCAAGCCGCTGGTCTTTAGCCAAAAAATCACAGCGCAGACTAGGAGACATAAGGTCGATTTTGTCTCCTCTTTGGTTGGCTTTTTTTCGGCATGGGGTTTTGTTTTCTTCTTATTATTATTATTTTTTGTGGACTGGCGTCTGGACGACGACGACAACGATCTTGGAGCAAGTTATCCCTGCACGCCCCAGTGCGTCGCGACAGTTGTTAACGTGTTTAATTAGCCCTGCAAATTCAATGAATTGCGACAGTAACAGTTAGGCTTAACAACACAACACACCGCAGCCCCCCAGACCCGCTCCTGCTGGCGACACTCCCTTGCCAAATATTTGTGCAGCCATTTTGAATTGTCCTGCTCCTGCTGGGAACTCTATCCTCCCCCGTCGCCTGGTGAGGATTTTCGGGCGCCTGCGCACCAAAAGCACTCAATTGGAATGTCAGAGGGTTGGGGCTATCGGGTTGGGACTATCGGGTTGGGGTTGATGGGCGTCCACACGCCTGTGTTCCTAGTTTTGCCAAACTTTAAGCTGTAAACTATAGGAAAGTGCGGCTTTAAATTGGTTTCTGGCAGGCGGCAGGGAAGCAACTACCCCTAATGATTTAGATAACATGGGCCCGGCCAGATTGGTGTACAATCTATGGCGAAGGGAAATAATTAGTAATTCGTTTGGCCCTATGCCGGAGCCAAGTTATAATTGATATAATTGGATGATGCTTCTCATCTGACTAGGCATAATCAGATAGATTACAATGCCTTGAATGGAGGGGCCTTAAATATTTGATTGCTAGGTTAAAAGTTAATGAAACAGACACGGAAAACCTTTGTAAAATATTAACAAATATATTTAAAAAAATTTATTCAAAGTCGTATTTTTATACCCTGGCAGGGTATTATAATTTTAGTCAGAAGTTTGCAACGCAGTGAAGGAGACATCTCCGACCCTATAAAGTATATATATTCTTGATCAGCATGATCAGCCGAGTCGATCTAGCCATGTCCGTCTGTCCGTCTGTCCGTCTGTCCGTCTGTCCGTCTGTCCGTTTCTACGCAAACTAGTCCCTCAGTTTTAAAGCTATCTGGATGAAACTTTGCAGTTATGCTCCTATATGCTCTCACTGCTATATATGTCGGAACGAGCCGGATCGGCCGACTATATCATATAGTTATATAGGAAAGATCGGTAAATTTTAATGAAAAAAATTATAACTTAGCCAATTTTTACAATATTTGAATAAAATTTGAGATATGGCCATTTTGTATTATTC
>VNJV01018963.1:0-36990 GCA_008042635.1 Drosophila nikananu | reverse complement strand
ACCCACGAAAAGGACTCTTATGATGGACTAATGGATGTGTCCTTAGCCAAGGCCATGCGTACGGATTTCGCAAAGGTACGGAGCATTCCAAGAGCGGAGGAAGACGAAGAGGAGTCCGATTCGATGTACGAGCAGCCCCTCGCCGAGAAGGAGTTCTTGAAGCAGGCCTTCCTAGGCGGCACCAGCGGAACCCGAAATGCGAGCCAGTCGCGAATGGACGAGCTCCACTACGAGTCCTCCGCCGGCATCGGAAGCAACGAAGCGCTGATCAGTGCCTCGCGGCATGTGATCAACCAGAAGTTCGCCGGACTCCAGGACTTGACTGGAGCGCAGAGGTGGAGGGCCCCGCATTTGATTGAGTCGGTGAACCCAACGCCCCAGCTCAATTCGCGGGCTGCCGCTGAATACCGCGGTAGTATGCTGAAGGCGGGCAAGAAGCGCTCTACCATTAAGACGAGCACCGATCGGCTGCCTACGCCCAATTTCTATGGGGGATTTGGCGAGTTGGACAAGTCCACCCCGGATGACTCGGCGGATCTCAAGAGAGGTGAGGATGACGACGAGAGTAAGGACGAGTACTGGAGCCACTGGCACCAGGAGCAAGAACCCAGAAATGTCGAGGCCGTCGGGGCTATCAAGCAGAATCGCGGGAAGGCCAGTGGGCCGCCGCACCATCGCTCAATGAACGAGTTGTCAACGCAGCTCAAGACTGAGATGAGGATGCGTACCAGAAATGCTTCTGTCGCAGGCCGGATGACCACGACCAAGGGCGAGAGGCGGGACCAAAGGCTGGCCAAGCCGCAGGACTTTGAACCTGATAACGATATCGCCATGCCGTTGGAGTACAAGAGGGTGTCGGCTGTCCAGCGTGTCGTCCCCACTATTCCCGTCCAGTACGGTACTCGGGCCTTCAATAGCTACTAGCCATTCCGTCATTATTACCCACCCGAGGCAATCGAACAAAGCGCTTTGAAAGTCTTGTCAAATTTTGGGCTTTCCAAATCCATAGAAGTGATCCAAATCAAGGCCAGATCGCATCTGGAAAGTTCCTTTGGCCCTTCAAGTGTATAGTAATTGCGATTTATTAAAAAATTACGCCTGAGTACTAAAAATTCAATCTATTAGTTTGAAACCTGGGACTAGGGTTAGGAAATGTCTTATCCGAACATTAATTGAGAAACCTACGAAATGGATAGACTCTCCATCGTCGAGGAACGCAAAAACAATCCCAAATAAATCCTGAAACTGTCCCTATTTCACGGAACATCTTTCAGCATTGTAAAATAACATATTTCCGCTATCTAAGTGTCGTTATTCTTTCATTTTCGTTCACTCAGCTAGTGTGCCGATGCCAAGCGAGCTCTTTTCATTTGTAGTTAGAGTTGAAACCAACAGCCAAGGGACCCCACAGAACTAATACCCAATAGACACTGTAAACTAGCACTGCACACCGCAATATAAACGTTTAAATGAAAACCCAGAACCAGATAACCAAAGCACAGCACTCAAATGTATAAGCTAAACAACCTCCCAAAAACAAAAAAACAAAAAGCAGAAACGTATTTTAATATCTCTTTGATATGTATTTTGAGTTGTATTTGGAATTTTTGATATTGATATATATTTTAAGTTACCGATTAGCTTATGTTTTATGGTTACTCCTCTATGGAATTAGGCCTTTTTAACTAATATCCTGCAATCTCATCAATCGTTCTCCAGGTGCTGTCCATGAGCACAGATGAATATCGCAAGACCTCACTCTTTGCCACCGGTTCCTTCGACCTGGACTTCCCCATACCAGATCTGATTGGCAAGACAGAAATCCTCACAGAGGAGCATCGGTAAGTCACTACTACAACTCTTTTAAGTACAGTAACCCATTCAAAATCTTGACTTTGAGCCTGAATTTTTAATGCTTTTAATGTCATTGAGCTGCCATTGCCCAGGAGTATCCACTTATCACGCTTTTTATGGAATCCTAACTCACATAATGCCTTTTCGACTTGCAGCGAGAAGCTCTGCTCACATCTGCCAGCTAGAGCCGAGGGCTATTCCTGGTCCCTCATCTTCAGCACATCGCAACATGGTTTCGCACTGAACTCCCTCTACCGCAAAATGGCGCGGCTGGAGAGTCCAGTTCTGATTGTCATCGAGGATACAGAGCACAATGTAAGTTGATGTTGACGAAATCTAAATATAATATACTATATGAGAGTCGGAGAACATTTCTCAACGTTATCTCTGAATCATTAGCCCGAATTAAAATTTATTTTCGTACTAAGAAAAAAGGTTGCACTTCGTTTTGATTGTCTTGAAATGTTAATTAGACAAGTTCTTCTTCAATACCAGTTTGATAAGTGAATAAACAACATTCTAAAGTTCAACAAAGTGCAGTAATAACAAATTTGATAACGAACTGCAAAAAATGTGCATACATATATGTAATTAAATAAGTACTTGGAGTTAGTGAAAGGCAGTTAACGAGCCCTGCACAAGATTATATATTATAATATTATAATAAGGACAGATATGGAATAACAGAAAATGTGGTATATATCGATATTTAATGCGAAGACCAATATAAGTGCGATAAATCAATATTATGTTTCTTAATTCAGACCAATATCAACATTAAATATGTATAAAATTGTTTTAAAACAGAAATAGATATAATAAATAACAGGTTTCTAATATATTTTTAATAAAATCAAAATTTTAACCTTAAATGCGATATTTTTCGATATTTTACAATTCTATTTTACGATATTCTTGATATATTTGTCGATAAAACATATTGAACTTTTCTCGACGATATGCATACCTATGATGTCTATTTATTGTTAGGATTTGACCAGTTTTTATTATTTATTTCTTTATTAATCACTTTTAATTGCTATTATTTCCAGGTATTCGGTGCCCTGACGTCCTGCGCGCTGCATGTGTCGGATCACTTTTACGGCACTGGCGAGTCCCTGCTCTACAAGTTTAACCCCAGCTTCAAGGTGTTCCATTGGACTGGCGAGAACATGTACTTCATTAAGGGCAACATGGAGAGCCTTTCGATTGGCGCCGGAGAGTAAGTGTGAAAGGGGAAAATGTGTAATGACAATTTGCTAATTTGTATTTCGATTCTCAGCGGTCGCTTCGGTCTGTGGCTAGACGGTGATCTGAACCAGGGACGGTCGCAGCATTGCAGCACATACGGCAACGAGCCACTGGCGCCACAAGAAGACTTTGTTATCAAAACACTCGAATGCTGGGCATTTGTTTAAGTGAATTTCTGTTGTCAACAACAAAAGCATATTTAAGGGGGAGAGCGAGCCACTCCCTGTACCTACCTATTTAAATAATTATATGTACTTGTACTAAAACCAACAACCTGAGAACGATGTCAAAAGCTGATCCGCCAGAACAGTCCCACAACCACACCAAAAACACACTTACAAATGGAGCAGGCGACCCTGATCCGATCTGATGGAAATGCATGTTCTTGGAAGCTAGATGCTGCGAGTTAGCGATGCGTTGGAACGTATTAATTATTTAGTTTTTATATTACATACTATTAAACAAGAGAAACTAAATTATGTGTTAGATTTAAACAAAAACAAGAGGAAAAACGTGAGAAAACCAACCCAAAAGGCAGACAAACGACACGGAAATTAAAGCGAAAACAATTGATAGCATTAGCTGCACACGCCCATCCATTCAGAGGTCATCACCACACATCTCCATGCATTGTAGCACCACACAAAACACACATTTAAGTTAAGTTCTTATTATCGAAAATTATAATCATTAAATTGTGAGAAGCAACAAACATATTTAGAGAGAGAGAGAGACGCAAGCTTGCAGTCTTTGATCTACTTCGCGTTTAGTTCTCTTAATTGATTTCAGTTTGAATTTAATTTAATTTGTTCGATGTGCGGATAAGCGAGTCCAGAAGTTGAGGATGAGAAAAAAATAAAAAGAATGTCGATATAATTTTTAGTGCAAAAGTGTAAGCATTTCAATGCTAATTGCAAGTGAAACTGAAAGCGAGGATAACCCTTAACGATTTGACTTTTATGTACATGTAGAGGAAGAGCCGACGAACGGAGCTGCTGAGAGCGAGCGTTATATTTTTTAGTTGTACACCGATATACATATATTTAATTACGATTATTTTAATGCTAATGATGTTGACTTTTATGCAATTATACTAAAAAAAAAAACATAAACAACACCAGAATGAAATACACAATATTATTCAACAAAACTGGCCAAAGCAGAGGTTTTACTTCACCCCAAAGACCCAGATATTCGCTTGAAACTACACACTCATATATTGTGCCGCCCGATCCCGTAGGTGTGCTATAATTTTTTATTAGAAAAGGTCCCTGAGCCGCAATATTTGTAGATAAGTAAGTTCTCCCAACAGATATCGACATGTCGGTCACTCACATCCCTACACTTATATAGTACACTATATTTCCGCAGCAGGATCAGAGCATCGGGGGGAGCTGCTGCTGGTGGAAGAGGTTTTGAGGCGATCTAGATCAAACCAACAAACTTAAATGGCTTTATATCCCTTTTGAGATACAATTTCAGTATAACTATAAATAAATTATATACATACATAAATATATATATAAATGTACAATGGTAGACACGAATCTAGGTAAATGTAAGTGTAATTTTTGTAGTGAATTTGCGCCCCCATCCGAACTTTCCTTCAGTCGATGTGTGTGTATTGTAAACGTTGTAACAACCTCCCAAAATCTAACAAAAACATATTCTAAATAAAACACACAAGACGCGCTGGATGATATATGTAGGTATTTGAAAGAACAAACGAAACAAAATTGCTGATATTTTACACAGAACAGAGTTCGAAACTAACAAAAACATACAAAATAAAGTATATAAAACATTTCACTTCATCGGAATAAACGTTTATACTGATTTAAAAGGATGAACTAAAAATAACAAAATAAATAACTCACAAAGCCAACGCACACGACACAAGAAAACAATTGTGAAACCGATGAATATTGAGTAACTGTAAAGATAATCCCAACCCTTAACCAAAAGAATCCTCTTTAGCACGCAACAATTTAGAGAAATTTAGAGCTGATACTTTGCACGCACCGCCCCCTAGTCCCAAAAAATATGGAAATATACATATGAAAAATGAAGTAAATGGTGAACTATATCGCAGACTCACGCGAGATGTTTTTAGATGTTATTTAAGCGATCTTGACAGACAATTTTTGTGTAGCTGTGTGAAAGTTAATATGCATGCCCAACCACACACACAAAGTATAATAAAAGGCAATATAATCATAAGATGCGTAACCCCCATACAGTTTAATTGTCTAGTGAAGAAATTCGCTAGTACAAACCAATCGTAGGACGTTACGTATCTTATTATTATACTATCTTTGATACAATGTATTAACTCCCCCACTCAACACGCATTAAACCCAAATGAGAATCAAGTTGAAATTCCTGTTGTTGTATTGTGAAAACGGAAGACTTTCTTTTTAGGACTTTAGAGAGACAGGCTTGTTTACTGAGCAAAAATTATGATAACCACTAACTGAGAGAGATCGATTAGCTTAACTCACTCCGACTATGCGCGAACTTCATTTAAAAAATCTTGAGACCAAAATGCGTTTACTAAGAGGTATTAACTTCATACCAACAACCCGCAATGAGGCTTTCGTTCTAGGCCGAGCAGAATATCATTAAATATTAATATGTATACCGAAAATTAGTTGGTTGACAGACAGTCAATTATGTCTCACTCGATACCACACAGCTCCACAGACAGGCTCACAGAAACCCCAAGAAAAACACAAACGCTGAAAGCATAATGGATTATATATGAAAACTAGGTATATTCATTTTGTAGCCTATGGGAACTAATATGTTGTTAAATTCGTAGATATTTTGTTATGCGTTGAACAGAAATGAAATAAAATAATGAAGAAATATGCGAATGGACGCGAAATTAATGAGGATAATTTTAAATTGTAACTTCTGTCAATTACATTGTAGACTGGTGCCATATACCAAGCGATAACTGAATAACAAATGCCGCACGTAATGTTGTTGTCGTTGCAGCAGCAGGCAATTTTTAGGGCCATCAATGCATGATTATATTGATAATGTTGATGCCGATAGTTCTGCTACCCTTGAGTTTGTGTTGTGCGTTCAATATAAGTATCTGTATGCCGTATCCTGGCGGCCAGTTACTTAGTGTGGAGTTGTCCCCGACCCGACATGGCCTGCACTTCCAGCCAGTGCTTTGCCACATTACCCTTGTTGAGTAGTTTGCAAGCGTTTCTACTAGTTGTTGTACACCGAAAATTAAGCAAATGCAATTCGCACAATTCGAGGCAGATATATTCAGGATATGTAGGCATTGTGCCTGAGCTAGATGCGCCAGATATACAATATATATGTAATTACTTAACTAGGGCAAAATCGAATTGCGATTGTTTGGAGCCCTTGGGTCTCTCCCGCATATTTCCGTTACACCCTTATAGAATGCTGATCGTAGAACCGAACGAATGTATAAAATCCACTTAGACCGAGCACCTCTATCTATATCCATGCCACTACTAAGGGCTCTCATGCCACATATAGAAAATGTAAAGGGATAGGACTAGCAGGGAGAGGGGATTTTACAAAGGACGTAGAGAGGGAGTGCATGCAGCAGGTGTTTATTTTTCTACCAGCAGATTGAAGCATTGAAAATAGTTGGGAGAGCAGCAGCCATTACCTAAATCAGTCGTGTGTGTATATACGAGATGCATATATCTACCTACATACAATATATATATATATATTTTTGGAGAGCAAATCAAGTATCTAGATAAAATCGGCTAGGATTTTCCAGGCCGAGGCCAAGTACTACGCATATTTGCAAGCGATATTGATCAGTCGTCTAATTGTTAAAAACCAATCGAGATTTTGAACGTTTGCCTTGGTTGTTCGATTCGGTTCGGTTTGGTTTGAATGGAATGCATTCGTTGTTCTTCATTTACTCTAAATATTATATAGATATCGGATTAATGATTAATTCATGTGTGCAACGTGTATCGTACCTATAATATTGCATTCCAAGAAAAGCGAAACAAATTAAACATACAAAAAAACACGTGAGCAGAGCGGCAGGAGAATATATATATACATGAATATATATAAATATATACTATATGTAAATGTAAAGTCATTAAAAAAATGAACAACTTTTCTGAAAAATAAAATGTATATTCAAATATCAAAAAATGTTTTCTTTATGTTGGGACAAAAATGCATAGATCTGGTGCGAAAAGAAACTGTTTTAATAAAAATCAATCCTCCTTCTGGTGTCTTCCTCCCTTCCAGGCGCCCAGAAGACGCAAAAGGATGGATTACGTTGGTGTAAACTATTATTATAACAGTTTTTCGAACACAGGCCGCTCTTCCTTAGACGTCAGAAAGCAGATCACAGCGTCCACAAATTTCTGCCTAAAAGTATGCTAATATGAAGCACCGATTCTATATTTGGGATAGCTTAAAAGTATGTAATTTTGATACCAGCTATGACTTAACCCTTATCGATCTTTACTCAAGCTACCCAGATTTTTTGTTTGTAATTTCTACATTAAGCATGTCGCCTTATTTGAACTCTACATCATATTAGTCGCTTATAAAGTCTATCTCATAGCTCATAGCTGACGTATGGTGGAGCTGGATGAAACTGCCCACAGGTTCCAGAATTAACACAATATACGGTGACATCGGTATTCATCTTTCTACACGTAGTGGTCGTTGTTTCTTTCACATTTACCTCCGAGTTCCTGCTCCAGAAGAATGTTTTGTGTCCAGAATAACTACTAGGTACTTCTAGTGATTTTTCAAGGTAATGAAAAATGCAAACAAATTTTATTTGCTCAGGCTTTCATTTAATAGAAAAATATACATATATATATATACCATAAATATACATACTTTATAATTTAGAGATAACAAGGAAACAGACTTCCGATAGACATGTGTATATTTTCGCTTGATTTCAGATGTAAACGATATCAAAATGTGTTTTCTAACTAGATGCATGAGAGTCGACAGATTGAGTGGTATGCCAGCGGCCGCTGGCTTGTTAAATAATTTTGAGATAGAATATAATGAGGGTCGTGACTACTGTTGCTATGGTTTTGGGAGCAGGATCGATCACTGCTCGTGCGATATAATACTTTGGCAGCCAAAAACTAAGAATGAGCTAGGCAAAGGGTCCTGACAAAGATGCAACACACTAAAAATTAATAAACAATCAACTCGGACGCTGACAAGGCAGTAAGCTAGGGGTTAATGTGAGAATAACTAAGGATACGACTTAGAGAATACAACTAGAAGGCTTAGCGACTAAAGGAGCTTTGATTCACTTTGCGATTTCACGTCGGGCTGTTTGTGGCTCGACCCGCGGTATAAATTATTTTTAACTAGCTTTTTACATGTGTGTGTGTTTGGTTGGAAGTAATTTACACTATTTGGTTGCCCTTCCGCTGCGCTGCCAGCAAGGGTTACGTGCATATTTCATTGCTGGCGGCGCAAGAATTGCTCGACACATTGGCATTTAGGGCTCCCGTGCCCGTGGACATGCTGGCCGGCAGACTGGATGAGGGGGTAGTGGCTACTGCTGCTGTTGTTATTGTTGTGGGCGGGGTGGTGGTGGAGTCGGGCTCAGCCTGTTGTGCTTGCGCCTGTGCCGCCACATTGTTCGTCTTGCTGTTCTCCAGCTTGGCCCGATTCAGGGCTTCCTCGCGCTCCTTCGCATCAAAATACCAAACGGTGATGGCATAGCGGGTGCGATGAGCGGGCTGAACTTCGTGCGGGTTGCGGATGTCCGACCAGAAGAATATCAGCCGGTCGAATTTCGGTTCAATGTCTGCCACAGTAGTTCCAGGCGTGGGTCGAATGCTGTTCGTAATCCCATTATTAGTACATTTTCTTGGGGCGAATAAATTAAGATAACCTACCGGAGGATGCCTCCACTTTCCCGCGCATCCCAGTTAAGGTTCAGATAGTAAATGGCCGTAATGACGCGACCATCTTTTTTGGGATTGTCCACATGCATGACGTAGTGAGTACCCGATCCAGGGTAGCAGGCAACCATAGCCTATAAGTAGATAAATGTAAGATAAACTAATCCAGATAAGTTTTCCCTGTCATATGCTTACCCTCGTGCGTTCCCTAATGTGATAGTTGCCCAGAATGCCATTGTCCTTCATTGTATTGACGCGATACACCACAGAGTCAATCTGAAATTACAAGGAGATATTGTGTTAAGTTAAGCTCCTTTACCTGGAAATACTACATTTAGACCGAAGGAAGAACTAACCTGATTGGTCAGATACCACACATTGCTACAGCCGGGCTCGTTGCCGCCAACCCACTTGATCTTGTCCCCACGGATCTTGTCGCCCCGAACCGCCGACGAAGGGACATCGGGCGTCTGGTTCTGCACCAGCTGGCCATCGTGGAAGGCTCCGGCGTTGTACATGCTCCGAACCTCGTTGAGGATTTTCAGGCCAGTATCTATGCCAAGGAAGTCGTCCACCACGGACAGGCCGTACTTGTTCATATCGCTGATGATGTTCCGGCACAGATCCTCATAGCGTCGTTCGCTGCAACAAAGAACATCGTTTAGACTGAGAGATCGAATGGGGTTTCACTTAATCAAGAGACAAAGCGGAATAAATACAGAGAGCGACCTTTCAAGGCCGTTAATCTTAATTCGATGTAGAGATGCTGCCTACACAATCCCATGTAGGTGAGGTCACCTTGGGGAAACCCCTGAATTCTTGCGATCAGACAGAAGCGCTTTTCTCGCTAATTATAGCGAACACGTTTCATTGCATTTAAGCCTTTTTTACGGGCCTTAGAGCAGAGCAGTCCGTATTGCGATGCATACAATTTTACGATTTTTTTATGATGCGCCCATAAAACAAATATTTTTGTACAAGTCGCTGGGACCCAGTCACGTAGGCCACCCAGAACTGAGCGGACCAGAACTGGCCCACTCATTTCGATCGGCCCAGACTTTCGCACAGTTTTGGATAAGCAAGGCAAAGCTATATATCGCGAAAAATAAATAAATACAACCCAGAGATGAAACATTTTCGCACAAGTTCACAAGAGCTATTAAAAGTCATAATCTGAAAATTATTGTCGCAAAAAATAAAAAGAACTACCGAAAAGTGTGGTAATGTGATCGAAATCAAATCTCCCGGAATGGCAAAGGGGAAACAGAGACTTCTAGGCCTGGCCTAGGCCATGGAGCCTCTTTCTCCAGCTATCCAGTTTTGTGTTGCCAACATGTTAATGTGGAGATACAAATTCACAGATCGCCCAGAGATTGAGATACAAGCAAGACGGCATTGAAGATCACTGATAGAAACCGTTAACCGGTTTTATATTTTAGCATTCATACTGCATTTGACAATTGGCAGTATATGTATAATCAGTAAACAAATCGACGAAGAGAAAACACAGAAATTTGTGTGGATTTAAAAAAAGGTTGTTGTTTGCAAATACAAATTTTAAACCCATTTCATATTTATTGCCAATTTTTGCTCAATTTTACCACAAAACTTTCATATTTTTAAGAATTTAACTACACTCTAAAGTTTAAGGATTTATCTAGTTTGTTTTAGCCTTCTGATGGCTAAAGTTATAAGAATCTATCTCACTAATGTTTTAAACTTTCAACATATAAAAGGACATCGAAAGAAGATAATTTAAAAATTCCTTCTTATTATCCTCATGTTGCGTTTATTAAGGACACTTGATCCTTTAAGCTTTCTCCTTCCATTGCTTTTTTTATAGGAACTCTAATGGAAGGGATCACTTCCAAATTTCTATTGCTTATTTACCGCTTGTCCAGGAGGTCTCGGAAATACTGCTCGGCATTCGCAGGATGTGCAGAGTGCTTAAAAAAGTTATTGTAGTCTGTTGTCGTGGAGGTTATCATTTTGGCTTTATTACTCAGTTTGATTTTCGAGCACTGTACTTTGGATGCACTTTATATTTGCACTGATCAATGTTTAGTGTCTTTTTGTGTTATCCAGAATATTTAATGGATTCTTTGTTGGAGAGTAAGGGTCCTTTAAACGACTTCTCCAGCAATTCACACACAACTGAAGAAAGTTTCAAAACCCCGGCGAGTTTTATGCGAGTGTGAACCCCGATCTTTAGAGGGAGACCCCGGCGGAGAACGAGTGAGAGGCAGAAGCACCGGCTGTTTTATCGTATATCACCGGTGTAGGGCGCCGCGCAGTTGCACTAGTGTTCGTGGGCAGGTATGAATAATTGCAGCTTGCATTTGTGGTGGCCGTTGGCCAGCTGCTGATATTGTTTCTGTACACCTTTGTTTTCCTCCACTGGCAGATGTTTGTTTTGATTTGCATGAGTTTCTGTACCGTTAGTCACGTTTGTTTATCGTTCTCGCTGCGGTAAAGTTCAAGTTAATTTGGAGCTCCCTGACACGAACCGCGCTCGTCAACGTGCGTTTTCCGAATGTTTCCGATTGAGGGTCGCTCTTTAGCGTTGCCCCACGCACCAGTGGAGAGAGAAAATGAAATGACAGTGCTGACACCTAAGCTATCGCTATCGTGGGAATTTTTAAAGTGTAAGTCAAATTCGTTCCAGTACGGGCGGAATCTGAATTCATAGAGAATTCCGAAATTCCTGTTACCTGTATTTGTAGTAAAAGAAAATCCTTTTAAAATTCATTTTATAAGTCCCACAAAATGCCTAAGAACCCCCTACAATTCGGTACATAATTTTACTGAAATTTTCCTTTTAAAACCACATTTAAAAACATTTTTTTAACCTTTTATTTCAGAATGGGTTCGTTATTTCGATTGCTTAGTATCGTATGTATTTGGCTCTCAATTTCTGGCATCACTATGGTGAGCATTTTTCTCTTTCTCAGTTTCTATGATAGAGGGGACGGAGCAAGATAAGAAAGAAGAAGCAAGCGCTTAAGGCGATAAGCAGCTAAGTGTGAGTAAATAGTAAAAAAAAAAAGACAAAAAGAAATTGAAAACGCAGCGACTGATAAGAATCAAAGCGAAATGGACGTGCAAATTGGGGGGACGACGGCAATCGCTGATGTGAACAGTGACAGGCGTCGCGATTAAACCTTATCAAATCATATTTGCCAGCTCCCATCGAGTCAGAAGAAGATACTCCTTCCGCTTGCCCTTCAAAAGCAGAGCAAACACGGCACAAACACAAAACAAATGCAAACAGAAACCAAAAACAGAAGGAAAAGCAGCGAAAAGTCAGAAAAGACAAGCGCAACAATCGTCACGTAGCCCAGCACGCACACAATCACAGGCCCAGCACACGCACACGCCAGCGTGCTCTCGCACACAAACACCCAGGCAGAAAGCCACACGCACACGCGTTTATGCGGTAGCGAAGAGCGTTAGAAAGACTCCAACGCCAGCAAAGGGAATGCAAGGGGGAGCGAGATACATATATAAGTTGGTTTAAAAGAAAATATCTGGTGAGGAAAACACTGCGAATATCAGCCCCAAGATGAGCTAGAGACCATGGAAGCGGAAGCTATGCGAATGTACGGCCCGCTCAAATTGGGTCAACGGCCTAATTCAAAGTCGGAGCAAAAAATTACGCACACGCTGAGCGGTACACTGGGATTAAAGGCAAGGAACTTGTTTACCTTAAACTTTTTCACTATGACATACTATTTAAAATCGAGAGCACCGTTTGGTTCCTTGATAAAAAGTCCATCGGCCCTACAACTAACTTTCAAACAAATTATGGCAGGTTTCTCGTGTGATTTATAGAGGTCCCTGGCAGCAATCTTACTGAAAAATGCAAATGCTTGCAAAAGTCTATTTATGGTTCTTATATGTCCCAAAAATGTAATATGTAGTTCTTTTAGTTGTACGTACATATGCATGTACATATACAATTTTCAAATAAAACCTAATTTTATTTTAAATTTTATACAAAATAACTTTTGTCAACAGGTTAACCCAACTATTTTAAACCTATTTTATTTTTTTTAGTGCATACATTTCTAAACAGGCTATGCGTGACCAACCTACACATACACAATAGTCTGTGTGTAATTTAATGATCGATTTTGGCCCTTCGTCTGTGATGTATTACGTGCGACGACTCCGGTTGCCGCACGTGTACCACAAGCAGCCCTTTGCTTAAAGTGGATGGGGCAGAGTGGGAGGAGTTGGAGGAGAGACGGTGAAGGGGGCGCGGCAGTCACAGACGACCTTGATGACGTGCGTCTGCCTACGTAGCGCGTTTCTGCTTTGGTTTGCGCGTGTCTTTACCTTGGTTTGCCGCCAGCTTCGAGTTCTATCGTTGGATTCCATCTTGATACCCGCTTCAATTTTAGAATTAGAATGAATAAAATAGTGCAATTTAATTTCTAAAAATTAGAATTGATAACGAATAGTTTCAGGGACAGGCAGTCCAAATACTCACGAGGAACTTTGCATATCGAGTTCTAACTACCGAGGTAGGGCAACCAAACAGAAGGCACAATATAGAAAACATTAAGCAAGCGCCCTGGCTGATTTTAATTTGAATTAATTGCTAGTTTTCAAGTCGATGCAATGTCATTACACTTTTACCTTCTGGAAAACTCGAATTTCTTGAAATACCCTAGCTTAAACAAAACAAAATTTCCATAGAAAGGTGTGGCTTAGTAACAGAATGTACATGCATAAAAACATTTCACCGATTCCTTATGTCAATACATTCCTTTTGTATATTCAATTGTATGTCATATTAATAAGACCAGGATAAACATTCAGAAGAATTGATCGGCGAACTGTAAACATTTCTTATCAAATATGTGCAAATATGTTAGTTTTTACAAAATTTATGTGACATTTAGAGTCGACGCATTTCGGATAAATGCGGTTTTCGGGCGTTCATTGTTTAGCGAGTTTTGCGCAACAGTGTTGTTTATTTTTGATAGTGGCTGACAGGCAAACCAGCAAATTTAGCACATTTATAAACAATGTCGGAATTTTGCAAGCCCCAGAAAATGAGATCACGTCGCGGTGACTGCTAATTGTTTGATAAAGAACAACACACCTCTCTGGGGCAGATTGAAATCTCAGTCGTTTGGAAATCGCTATAATGCTGATAACACGATTTGGACGACACGCTTGCGTATTCCCGGCACGTACGCAAAACGCTCGGGACCACCCAGGCGAACGGACCACCCACCACCCTCCGTCGGACCACTCCCTCTTAACGATAAGAAGGTCGTCGGAGGGCCGAAAACCTACATTACACTGCCCGGCATATGATCCGTGCAAAGGAAAATAAGTGGCTTACCCAAAAGGTAAGGATTGGAAGGTAACAATAAGAAAATTTTTTTTATTGTGATTTCGCTCTGGATTAAGGGAAATAAACCAATGGAAATATAAATGGTATTATTAATATCTAATAAACCCATTATAATACCCATTTTAAAAGATGTTTTGCATTAAATCGCATTCAAAGAATTGCTTGTAGCTATTCTAAAATTTTAGATATTTCCTTGGGCAACATTTGTAATATAAAAAGAAACGCTATTTTAGAACATTCAGCATTTACTGTGTCTACGATTGTTATTGATGATTCAGCCGGATTCGCTGGAAGTCATTACGCCCAACAATTGCGAAAGAATTACTATATTGTGCCCGTTGAATATTTGTTGTATCTGTTAATGCCGGAGTGTACAACAACAAAAAATAAATAAATAAATAAGCTAGTATCAACAATTCGGACGCCAGCGAACTGCGCAACAGAATAATTACAAAGTCAGCGCCGTCTGCCTGGGAAATGCGACTGAGAGTGCGAATGCAGGTGCTAAAGCTATCGGATCGCTGCTGGCGGCGGCCATATGCATTCGATTCCCGGGCACGTAATGCCAAAGGTAAACACTTGGCCGGAGAGGTGACATCTCGCGCGGGAGTGTGAACAATCCGTAGGCAATCTAATCGCAGTTCACACAAATGATTAATAACAAAGAGAGAGTAGAGAATCGTAATAAACCTAGAAATATATACTATACACCAAAACTCGAAAATAATATTTACCTTTAATATCTTACAGCTTACCTCCTTAAGCTTTAGCCATTTATAAGTCCCTGATTTAAGTAGAATCTTGTAATGGTAAGTTATAATAAGTTAACATTTGCACCTGCACTCATGCTTGGGCTTCTTTAAACACTTTCTTGGGTGTGATAGAATAAGTAAATTAATTTAAATGCATTTCATAGAGTTCACTAAAATTGTCTAGATAAAACTCTGTCGTAAACTTGCAGTTGAGATATAAGGAGTTTACAAAATTATAATAATTCCACCAAGAATGGTATTATTCATACCCAAAATTATCAAAAATTATTCAATCAGTAATTAAGATGAACTCTTCATGATCAAAACAACAGTAAACTTGAATCCTCATTCCATATAAAACTTGTACGAGCCTGTGTAGTGTCATGTTTTGGTTTGGTTTCGTGTCATTTCAGCGGAGTAGGCACGTAACCGCTTATCGCTAATTGCCTCGATATGCAGGTGAGGATCCCTTCGGGCGGGCCGGGGCCTCAAGCGATGAGAATGCACATGCTGCGGCCTAATCTCTGGGCCTACGAATTTCGATTGGCAATTGCAAACGGAATTTCAAGTGCGAGGTGGTCTTAACACTAAAATCTAAGTATTTCCATTTAGTCGGAGTTAATATAGAATTATCGGGTTAAATGTGTGAGGTAATATTTTAATATAACTAACCTGCGAAAGATGGATAATCTACCAGAATAATTTCCGGAGCTTCCTTTCAATGAAATTATTAGTAAACACTACTATGAGTACTACAAAGTACAAAGTCAATTGCCTTTGATGTTTCGTAGTTTTTAGGCAAACTCATTTTCCCTATACTATTCCCATCAATCTCCACATTTTATCGAAGTAGAACAGAGCCAAGCGTCATAGAACACCTTCCGAGCTGGAAAATCTCTTTCAGAAGCACACGTTTTTACACGTGGTCGAAAAATAGCAAATAAACGACCAGCAACCATGGATTACAATCGCCAACCGTGTCCTATAAGGATCTTGGAGGATTGCGGATGCGCCTTTGTAGTGGGCAGTTTTGGAGGGGGCCTGTTTGAGTATGCCAAGGGCTTCCGCAACTCCCCATCCGGCGTGATGCGTGGCTTGTACGGCGGATTGGATGCGATGAAGATGCGGACACCGGCTATTGCCGGCAGCTTTGCCGTTTGGGGCGCCACCTTCAGCATTGTGGACTGCGCCATGGTCTCACTTCGGCAGCGTGAGGACCCTTGGAATTCGATAGTAAGTGGAGCTGCTACGGGTGGGATATTGGCGGCTCGCAGTGGCTTGCGTGCTATGGCCAACAGTGCCTTTGTGGGCTGTATGGTTTTGGCCATGATTGAAGGGGCAGGTGCTGCAGTGGCCACTACCTATGCCGCTAATGAAGGAGCAACTATAGCCATTGATCACCAGCAACCGCAGCGAGCCCAATGGGAACCTGTGACATACTCATCCGGACACGATTTTATCACAACCGGTTTCGAGCGGGTGCTGGAGAAATGCCGTAAATATAGAGACAGCAACATGACACCGTCGAAATCAGGAGAATGTTTGCGATTTAAAAAACCATCGCAGTCGCTTCTGGATGTAATCAAGCTGGCCGAGATTATCTAGTATTGTGGACTCTATGTTTAGTCCAACAATTGTTTTTATTTATTCCGCTTACAAATTCCTTGTTGATCTTGTTCAGAGAAATTACAACTGATGTCTGCATCTTTCCAACAACCTGTAACACCATAAGATTGCCCAATGATGATTCAGAATATCTGAGAGAACGTAACCATTTTTGATTAAATTAATAAATATCAATTTGCTAATTTTTAGACCGATACAAGAGGGGTGTATAAAAAAATTATTTCCTAAATTTCATGATAATATCCTATAGATTTCATATAAATAAGCAATATCCAATTTTTTAGCGCAATAGGGATGTTGCAGGGAAACTTGTTCATCTATTCTGTTATTGTTTCCATTATTACTTACCTTCCCGATCCCATGAAACTGGAGTCCGCCTGTCCGATTTGATAGCTGGAGCTCTTTTCGCCCTGATGATGGTGGTGATGGTGCTGGTGTTGTTGCTGATGATGCTGCGGTATTTGGGATACTTCCGCTGCCGTCGCTGGAACTTGTCCCGGCTGCCCGAGGAGATTCAATAGATTATCCACCTCGGCTGGCCAGCTCTGGGCCTGATGGGCGGGCGTCATCATCTGTGCGGTTGAACAGTTGGCGCCAGCGCCGCTGCCATCCAAGTTGGCCGCTGCCACCGCTTGCTGCAGTTGCTGTAGCTGCTGTCTCTGCTGCGACTTGTTGTTGTTGCCGCCGGCGGCCTTTTGGCGGGCCAGAAGTCGGCACTCCGCCCGGTGGGTGGGCCAGTCCAGGTGCTGATGGGCGGGGGAACAGTAGTAGATGGCCTTGCACTTAGCGCAGCGCAACAGTTGCTGCTGGGTGCCGCAGATGGAACAGCGTGGTGTGTCCATGGCTGATTCCGTGTCGGAATCCCGCGCCCTGACCTTTCCGCGACCCCTGCTCATAGCATTTTGCAGAGAGAACCAGAGGCGACGACCGAACCGAATTTAACCTTGACTGCTCCCTTTTTCTCGTTCCACCTACGCCCCGCACTCACACGCGCTCTTGGGAGATTACGGCTATCAATATTATATCGCGAATTACGGAGCGCAGCTCGTTTTAGCCACCATTTCACTGTTAGTTCGCTTGCGCTTATTTTAATCACGTAGGCCAACTTTGCCAAATAAACAAAAAAAAACACAACGCACACACACAAACTCACGGGCAGCTATATGTGCGTTGTTGTTGATTTCTGTGGTAATAACTCTTTGTTTGCTCTTTCTTTGTGGCACTTTTTACGGCATGCACCGTGCACTGGTTGGCCTTGGGTATATTTATCGTTTTGTCAGCAGAAATGGACGAAAATAGTGCGAAAATAGGTAAATCCGAAGAACCAAACTTTTTTATGTACTAGCGATGGGCGTCAACCGATATTTAGGTCGATGCAATGGTAGCGTTATCCAACACTATTTGCCGGCAAGTAATCGAACACGATAAGTAAATGGTATCAAGTTCAATTTAACCGTATTACCTGAAATAAATTGTAGAGAATTTTAACTCTCATGAATAAATTTTTCCAATTATGTAAAACAATATATCTTTTATTAAAAAGAAATTCACAGAAATGATCTGTTGCCTTATCGATAGGCCAAATGCCATCTCTATTATCAAGCCATAAACAGATGCTGAGACAAACTTCAAATCCCGCGTGAAGACCTATTTCCACTGATAAGCGCGATGACGACGACGGAACGTGTTGCCAAAGTAGTGTTGGTGGACATCGAGGGCACCACCACTTCGATCAGCTTCGTGCACGATGTACTTTTCCCATATGCAAAGGCGAATGTGGAGAAGTTCCTTCGGGACTCATGGACAAGCGACGAAACCAAGCAGATTGTCCAGGATCTGCAGCAGGTGCCTCAGTTTGCGGCTTACAAGAACACATTGAGCACTCATTCAGCGGAACTGGATGCGGAACTCATTACAGGCTTCGTGCGCTATCTAATCGACAAAGATCTCAAGGTGACGCCGATGAAAACGCTCCAGGGCTTAATTTGGGCCCAGGGTTATGCCAGTGGAGAGCTCAAGGGGCAGTAAGTGATCTTATTCAAGTGATTATCAAACATCAAAATAACTTTAATTGAAGTTTCATGTTTGTAGCTATTCCTTAATGTTTCTTATAATACTAACGTTATTATTCTTTCCAGCGTCTATGAGGATGTCCCAGCTGCCTTTCAGGCGTGGCGAGAGGCTGGCCTACAAATTGGAGTCTACTCCAGCGGCAGCGTTGCCGCCCAAAAGCTGATCTTCGGCCACAGCATTGCCGGCAACTTAATGACCTACCTTAGTGCCTATTTCGATACGCAAGTGGGTCACAAGCAGGAACAAGAATCATACGAAAATATATCGAAATCTTTAGATGTTGCTCCCAAACAGATTCTATTTCTAACAGATATTCCCGGAGGTATGAATGTCTTTAGTTTCTAAGTTCTCAAATTGTAATTTTAAAGTGGATTTTCTCAATTTTTAGAAGCCTCTGCTGCTCGCTCTGCTGGGTTGCAAGCCATTCTTCTTCAACGTCCCGGAAATGCGGCCTTAACAGACTCACAGAAAAGCACCTACGAGGTAATCTCAGACTTCAAACCCCTCTACAGTTTAAAACTGCCTTGAAATTACTCTGTAACCTAATAATGTGCAAAAAGAATATCTATAACAAGCGGACTAATAATAAATAAGCTTACACACAAGGATTGAAATTTGAACAGTTTGACACTTATATTTGAACGTCTGTAGAGAAACTTCATTTCCGGTAATGTCAAAAAATGAAGCCAGTTGGTTATTTTATGTGCTACTAAGCAAGATCAAGAATTAAAATTGAAAAACTCGATGGATTCTATTTGCGGTACGTTATGTTTAGTGTTGGATAGATGTACCAGTAAACCAAAGCTATCGATAATATTTTCAATGCTTGGCAGTCGATAACTTCTTACTCCATGGGAACCATCACGTAGAAAAAAACAACAAACCTATTTCGCCACACAAAAACACAAAATTACTATTAAGTCTTAATTACTCCTATTTTTTTGGCACACAACCCGATTTAAAATATGCCTGTGTAATGCTAGAAAACATTTCGTTGTGTGTTATCAAGATAGAAACTGATTTGGAGCCCAGCGCAGGTGAGGTGACGAGCTGCTGCAGACAAAGGAACTTTGTTTCGAATGTGTTGACCTGATTTATTAATTTCTGTGCCAGATTCCGAGGGAGCTGTGTCTGCCGAACACCCCACCAATCCACGCGTGCTTAAGGAGCGGGAACGCGATCGCGGACTGCGTCAGACCCGCGATATAACGATCGAAACCTACACCAACCAGCGTTGGTCCAAGGAGTTGAACGGCGAGGAGGCGGCGCAGGTAAGCAAGATGAACTGGGCAGCGGCCGTGCAGCATGTCAACAGCCCCACTGCGGGCAGTTCCCGGGAGACAACACCTCGCAGCGGAGACGAGTCCGGTGGGCCGCAACCCACTGCCTCAAATTTCCCGCAGGAGATTGGCTACTTTTCTGGCAATCCAATCGTCGAGGTGACCAAGGGCCTCATCCATCTCTACAAGAAAAAGCAAGTTTTCTTTATTTTTATATAAAAGCCGTGCTAATAGGCTTTTCCTGCCTCTTTTAGCGAACGCAAGGCTACCAAGGAGGCTCCATCCAACCAGCTGTGCCTGCTGGCCGTGCCAGCCACTCTAAACTGCCACGATCTTCTGAATTTCATAGCGCCCTGCCATGCTGAGATCAAACACGTCCAGATAGTCCGCGATGGCAGTCCTAACCAGTTCATGGTGCTGCTGGAGTAAGTAATGGCTTTCCAACGGTATCTAATAGTTATTAAACTAATCCGCTTCCAGATTTCGCTCCAATGAATCAGCTCTGGAGTTCTACAAGTCCTACAATGGTATTGCTTACAACTCCCTTGAGCCGGACTCGCTATGCCACGCGGTCTGGGTGTCTGCTGTGGAGCGCGGAGAACATGAAGCACCGCCGTTGGGCCACACGGAGCTGCCGACTTGCCCCGTCTGTCTGGAACGGATGGACGAGAGTGTGGACGGAGTACTAACAATCTTGTGCAACCACGCATTTCACGCCAGCTGCCTGATGAAGTGGGGCGACTCCACGTGCCCAGTCTGCCGACATGTCCAGACTCCAGAGCTGGTAGAGGATTCCGTGTGCATGGAATGTGAGGGCACAGACTCGCTGTGGATCTGCCTGATCTGCGGACATGTGGGCTGCGGGCGGTATCAGGGCGGTCACGCTGCGGCCCACTACCGAGCCACCAACCATACTTTCGCCATGCAGCTGGGTACCTCCAGCGTTTGGGACTATGCCGGCGACAACTTTGTACATCGTCTGTTTCAGAACAAGTCCGACGGAAAGCTTGTAGCCTCCCAGACAGAAAAAGACGAGCGGGAGGAGAAGATCGATTCCATGCAGATGGAGTTCACCTACCTACTGACCTCGCAGCTGGACACTCAGCGCAAGTACTACGAAGAGCGGATGGAGCGGCTGGAACAGGAGTGGCAAAACTTCAAGGCGAACGCTAGCGAGGCCAAAGCCGAGGTCTCCGAGCTCCAGCAGCTTCAGCAAACCATGCAGAAGGAGAAGCAGAACCTGGAGCGCAAGCTCACTCAGCATACAGCCAAGTAAGTGAATATATATAGTTTGCTTTTTTGTTTATATATTTATATTGTAACTTCAGACTCAAAGAGGTCCAGAAGCAACTGAATGAAGAGCGCGAGCTGTCTAAGGCCTTGCAGACCAACCAGAGTTCCTGGCACGGCAAGTACAAGGTCCTGGAGCAGCAGTACAATGAGGTCAAGCATACCCACGATGTCGAAGTGACCGATCTCAAGGAGCAGCTCCGCGATGTCATGTTCTTCTTGGACAATCAGCAAAAAATGGCCAACTCTGAGCTGGCTGGCGCCTCCATTACTGGGATTGGAGAAAAGGAGCCCGAACCCGGTTCCCGGCGCGGCAATCGTCGCAAGAAATAGAAAACGATCTTATATACCCTTTATACATCCATGTATTTTGATTCGAGTTGCACTGACTGTCTATTACCCGATTTGAGAGTGCTATGAAATCCGAATGCATAAGATTCAAAGCAGCTCTATATGTGATTTCCTTTGTAAAACAAGGATACAGTAAAACCTAGTTTACTACTATACTCTTAAGCGAATTTGAAAGCCTCTGCCTGAAATGTATTGCGTTTGTAATTCAAAAAAATTAAAAGTTTGTGATTAAACCTACGTTTGTTTTTAGTTGCATGCGCGCCTGCAGGGGACCAAACTTGTTCAAAACCTTATGGACAGCGATTGAATTGTGCCTAGAAGCGTTATTATTAATAGATTAAACTTCCTACAATTGAGGCACATGTTTTTATAGTTGCAAGTAAAATCGAAAAAAAATATCCTTAATAGCTCAATATTTAACTGGGTCGATTTTGTTTTTAGGGCTTAATTCATGGCACTACTTGTCTGTTTGCAGACAAGCATCTTCACAGCGGAACGTGGGGTCGGACATTTCCTGGGACTCCACAACAGGATCCGCCTGAAAAATGTCAAGCTTTGCCTTTATCTCCTGCTCATTGCGATCCAAATTCATTAAATACCCGGCAATGAAGGCGCGTGGATCCTGCGGCGAATGAAGGTGGAGCTGGGCGAAGGCTCGGACAAGGACTTCGCCCATTTGCTCCTTAATCTCGCCGGCCAGTCCATCGACTGCCTCCAGGTTCTTGCCCTGCGGTAACCAGTCATACTCCTTGAAACAGCAGCACTCACAGTGGGCCTTTGGATCCGACTCCTTTAGAAGCTTAAAGAAGGGCAGGAGCTCTGCTTCGCAGCTCTTAAGGTTGGCCACCTCCCGGACAAAGCGTTTATGTAGCTCGCACACATCCTTCTCGCAGCCCCGGATCACTTCCGCGTCCTCGGAAAGAGTTGCCGTCCGCTTTATGTAGTCCACCGTGTTCTCGTGAAAGGACTTGAACTTGCACTTCTCCTCGTTATAAGCGTTTAGACACTGGCGAGCGTAGACAATTATATTGTCGCGTCGCTTTCGCATCTCCTCGCTGCGTCGGGTGAAGTGGGTCTTTACCTCGTCCAAGCTGTTGATTCGCTGAGCGAACTTGGTCATGTCCTCAATGCTCTCGCACACGACTTTTCCCTTATTCTCGTTCCCGCACTTTATATTTGCCTTGTTGATTCTGTCCATCTCCGCCTGTAACTCTACCTTCAGGTTGCGCAGCTCCGTATTCAGTCGCTTCACATCGTTGTCGTTACATATTAGCGCCTGCAGCATCTCGTTCAGGCAGTTCTTGTGCGGATTGGGCAGTTCATCCGGGCAGGCGGTCAGCATCTTGAAGTGTTTGCTGCTTTTTACTTCGGTAAAGGTTATTTATATAGGGATCGCTCTCTGTTTCTGATTTAAAATAAAATTGAATGGGCGAGTTTTTTTTCCAAAAGTATTCTGAGCTGAATAATATGTTTTCTAAACTGGGAACATTGTCTATCCGAGTTATCATATTTATCATATCGTCCCACTTTATTTTTCTATTCCTTACGTTTTGAGTGCATGAGTGCTTCTTTGGGATTCCTGCTTTCGGTCTTTGAAGAGGGAGTAGATTGACTATTTGAGTTGAAGCGATTTTACGATATTCATGAAAGTTCATTAAAAAATGCAGTGTCTATTATATTTATAATTATATAGTTTTCTTTAAACTTTTTGTTTTAGTTAAACATACATACTGCTTGTTCTATTATCTATCACAATGAATATTTGTGTGTTCGCGTGTGTGTGTGTGTGTGTTGTTAGTGTGAGATGCGTGTGTCTTTGTCATAGAATTCGGATCACGACGGTATAGTAAAAACAATCAAATTGACTTATGCTAGCATTAAACTCGACACGAACCACTCTTTATATGTAGGCATAAGTTGAGTGTAAGTTTTCTCTCATTTTGCTTTCTGAACAAAGACAGTCTTTAACAATATATCCGCAGTTGCGTTCCCGAATCCGCTGATTTTGCGATTTAAATGGTAGCTTGCTACTCGACATTTGGCCATTAATGAGCAAGTGTGTGCGTTAATGGGGGGACAGGGATGTTGGGAGAAAAAATGCTGTGTAAACATATAAAGAAGATTCTATATCGTGTACATACATATGGATATACCGCCCGTGGGGGCTTTGCGTACAAAAAGAAAATGACTAAGCACAAGACAGTGCATAAACATACATACAAATAATAACAAAATTATCACGCCCGCTCCCATTTTCGAGTCCTACAAAGAAATATAAATGACATACAGCAGGGAGCAGTGCTATACAACTCAGGCGTTGAAATTAAATTAAATTAAATCGGTTAATTTAGGTTAAGGTAACAATATTCCAACGGAACCTGAACCCACTGAAGACCCTAGTTGAAAGTGTTGTAGCGCAGATTGCTATCGACATCGCCCACGTTGCCGGCAAAGCCCGGGCTGGGCGGCTCATCCGCCATGAGATCGGCACTGGACTGCGAGTGGCGGCGTTGTCCCGGCCAAGACCACGCCTCTCGGAGGCTGTCGACCAGACGCTGCGGGAATGTCTTGTACTCCATGTCCACGGACTGCGTATCCCCGAAGTTGAAGTCTGCCACTTCAACATTGAATCTAAGAATATAAATTGTAGTATAATATTATATATATCAATTCATGCAGCGTTCTATAAGGTATATAATCTTACCGATTACCCCGCTGTAT
Organism: Drosophila nikananu; assembly: GCA_008042635.1. Lineage (NCBI taxonomy): Eukaryota > Metazoa > Arthropoda > Insecta > Diptera > Drosophilidae > Drosophila > Drosophila nikananu. Next base: position 12,515 of record VNJV01018963.1, on the reverse strand, counting down.
GTAATAGGCCACACCGAAGACCACCAGGATTACGGCCACCAAAATGCAGGTAACTGGCACAACCACGACTGAGAGCTGAGACTGTCGCTGGGCTGTTGATAAAACAAAAAATAAAACAGTAAATAGAAGCTAGAAAGCATGGAGTCGCAAAGCCTACCAACCTTCATACATGTTAATGGTGACCTGATTGAGGGTCTGCGACACCTCGTTCCTTATAAAGAAGAGAATAGTCTTGCTTTCGCTAAAGTATCGCATGTACTCATATGAGCAATTGAACATCGGATCGTAGACCTCGCACGTCTCATTTCCGGTTGAATTGTACGGGGCTGTTAGGAATTCACATTAGCAATCATGGTCTCTGCTTTAAGTACCTCCACTTACCCGTAAAGACTTTCGAGCAAAACTCAAATGGTGGCGATCCCTTGCAGCTGACGTCCAGGCTAAGCATTTCCCAGTGTTGCAGCCAGTTCTTGCCCTTCGTGTCGACGGCAGAGATTGGATCTGGCCATACAACACAAAATTTTAATTAATAAAAATCAGACGATACAATCTTTAATGAGCATTACTCACCCCTAGTCACGATTCGGTGCTGGAAGTAGCCGTAAATCTGCTTGGAATCCTGGGCAATGAACTTCTTACTGACGCAGTCAAAGGGCGGCACCATGCCGGGAAGCACATCCAGCTTGGACAGCCGGCGCACTCCTAGCGGATTGACTAGAGCCACAGACACATTTCCACCTGACCCCTTTTGCTGCTTTAGTGCGTTAGTCAGATTTAGGCCAAGGAGAGCGGCATTGGTGTGCATGGCCTGCAGTAAGTCACGCTTGGATCGTGGCACTGGCTTCGGAGTGGTGCTGGGGATGGCCGTTGTTGTTGTGGGTGTAGTTGTTGTCGGTTTTGGCGTCGTGGTTGTTGTTGTTGTTGTAGTAGTTGTTGTTGTTGTAGTCGTAGTAGTTGTGGTCGTGGTTGTAGTCGTGGTTGAGGGCGTCGGCTCTGGCGGCAACTCCAGCGATGCTACTACTAGGGCCTCCACGTCATAGGATTGCTCAGCTTGCGGATATGTTGCTATATAGTCCAGGTCCCCGGACATGCCAAGATATGTGCAATTTTGGAACCAATACGTCTGGATGTGATAGCCCTTCGCTCGCAAATACTCCAGATCGGTCGCGGACAGCGATATACTGTGATTTACTGCCCCCTGCGTGGACACAAAGTCGTGAGGCCTCGACACATTGTTTTGAATTAGCTCCAGCTTGCCGCCCAGCGTGCTGTCCAGCTTAATCTTCTTTTCGCCCTTGGCCTCTGTCAGCCAAAGAATGGAATAGTACTTCTCGACTACGACCTTGATGACATTAGTGGTCGGTTGCTCCTGGGCAAAAGTTAAACTCCAATTGCTGCTGGCGAAACTTGTTTCCATCACCTACGGGTAGATACAATTGCATTTGATAAGTGTCGTTGTTATTAGGGATTTTTTTTTAGGTCGCTCTACATGCAAATATGAGCACAATAGGAGCTACAAAAGCCAGGAACGATTGGAAAAAACTGTCGCTGAATAGAAATTGTGCAAAAATTAGCATACAAATCAACATGCGCCATATCAATTGAAGCCACATGGCTAAGATTACTACTGGAAAATGGAAATGCGCATCGGATAATCGGTGACTTGCACATTCAACTGGTTGTTTTGCAAACATCAGGGTTTACTCATATGATATTGTACATTCATACATACATTCTCGAATATGGATGTGATTACATGGTCAGGAATTTAGGAAACAGCTTCTCTATGGCCGAAACCGACGGTTATCAATAGAAATGACTTCAATTCCTAGATTTCTATGTGTATAATATTTCTATAAAAAAAATCATTTTTATAAGGGATGTTTACAGCTGATAACGTAATCTGATTTATGTAGATGCAATGATCGCAGTGGTTCTCAGACCTGGTATTGAAAATTGAGGCTCGATCGCATTTATTTTGAATCGGTATTCTTCTAAAATCTTTGCATTCCACATAATTAAATATTGTATTAAAAAACAATTAGAACTGTCATAAGTCGACAGACTTGATTTTCGCATCCCTTAGGTAAATGAACTAGCAGGGCCTAACGTTTCTGACCAGTTTTTAATTAGCCTTTAAGGGGCGTGAAACCAGAAAATTGCTTGCATTTGCATTTTTTCCCCGCAATTAGTCATGTCTATAGACATTCTGTGACGTTACCTGTCGATGGCCAGCACTGTCGGTCCAGGTGAACCTGTAGGAGCCCTTGGCGGCGGGTTCGCCATTGTCGAAGAGCTGGGCGGACACATTGGCGGAGGACCCAAGGAGAGCGTGGTCAGGCGCCGTGATAAGGACCGAATAACAGGTAACTGCAATAGAAAATCGTTAGATGTGACTTTGGGGTACCGAGCTTTATCGATTTCAGGACTCACCTGTCTGCAGAATAGCGCAAATGACCAGCCACGCCGCCAGAGACATTTTCGCAGTGCCGATTGGCATTTCCCGTCGAGGCTTGTTATGGAAAATCACTTGGGGCTCCGCTGCCGCTGCTCCTCCCTGCTCCGCTTACCATCCAATCCGAATATTGCAACAAACAAAAGCTATCGAAAACAAAAAAAAAGGTCCACTTTCACAGCGGTTACACCCACTGTCGTGGCTTATACTATATAAGTTGAACACGGTTAATTGCTTTTGTTTATCTTCGAGCGCCGCTCGCCTCTAATTTCACTTCATTTGGGTTTTTCTATTGCGTTTTTATTTATTTTATTTTTTGCTTTTTGGTTTAGTGTGTCTGAGTGCGCTCGAATTTTGTTCCGTCTAGAATATCATAGCGCCGCACAAGAATTGCCTGAATATGCCCGCAGTTACCCTTCTCAAAGCCAGCTGGTCGCATTTTTATGTGTGCTGCCACACTGAATTTGAAATAATGTCAAACACCGGTGATGCCAGAATGTTAGAATTATAACTGACTTTTAAGTTTTTAAAATTATTAAACGATTAAGCAAGGGAGTAAGCTGTTTTAAGCTTAAAACTTGAATGAAAGTAAACCCCAAACCGACACTTGGGCGGCCTAAGACCTCAGAGAATGTACAGGAACCTCAGGCTTATTTATAGTTGTTAAAATACTAAGTTCGATTTATTCGTTAGTTGTAAATACATAATCATATATGCGTACATATGCGTGTGTAGTGTGTATATATGTTAATATTTGAAATAAACTTAATAGTACAAATGAAAGACAACGAGATGAGAAAGCAATAATTACTTTGGGATACGCGAACCGCACAGAATTCTCAATACATTGCTCGGCGGAGCCTGATTCTACTTCTTCTTGCTCTTGCCCAGGGTGAGCGTGTGGTGTGCGGTGGCCAGCTGTTGCTTGCGCCGCTGGAAGTCGAGGTAATCCTCCTCAAGGGCCTTGCGCGACTCCTCGAGCTTGCGCTTCTCTTCTGCATGGTCTCTCTTCAGCTTCTCGAACTTGGCGTGCAGGTCCTTCTCGCTCTCCTTCAGCTCCGCTTCCTTCTCTTTGACCCGCTGGACAAACATCTGACGAACTTCTTCTTCCTTGGACTGCAGCTCGGCCAGGTGGTTGGAGCGTTTGGCCTCGAATGTTTGCTGGAACGAGATCGGCTTGTTCTCGCTGTCCACATCGCTGAAGCCCATCTGCTCCAGCCTCTTCTGGCGGTAGAGCTCGTAGTGCCGCGTATGTGTCTTCTCGCGCATGTCCTCCATGTTGGTACGGATGAGCATCTCGCGCAGCTTCACAAAGTCGCAGTGCGTCTCGTTCTCCACCTGGACCGTGCCCCAGGGATACTGGCGTGCCCGAATGAGCTTGTTGCCCACCTTGATAAACTCCGTGCTGCCGACAACGGCAAAGGGAATGTGCGAGTTCATGCTGGTGTTTGTCTCAGCCACCGTCTCGTCGTCGGTCGGGAACTGGTAGATGTGCACTCCGTTGGTGTTTAGTTCCTGAATGATCTTTGCTTTGAAGCGCTGCAGCTCCACCTTGGAGATGGTGTCCGCCTTTGCGATCACCGGAATGATGTTCACCTTGCTGTCCAGCTTCTTCATGCATACCAGATCCAGCGACTTGAGGCCATGTCCCGTCGGGCAGATGAAGTACAGGCAGATATGGATGCGACTGTCGTGGCACGTGACCAACGAGCGCTTGATCTTCAGCTCCTCCTGCAGATAGTTTTCGAACTGGGCGTCAATGTAGTCGACCACCGCCTTGAAGGAGTCGTCCTTGTTGATCTGGTCGCCATAGCCCACAGTGTCGCAGATGGTCAGTTTGAGCCGCACGTTGCTCTCCTGCAGCTCGTATGTGTGAGCCTTCAACTTGACGCTAGGCAAGGTGTGGGGGCTCGGCGTGGACTCGAAGCTCGTGTTGAACAGCGTGTCCATCAGCGTCGACTTGCCCAGTCCAGTCTCGCCTGCAGAGGGGGGAAATGAAATGGGGTTAAGTCTCGTGCGGAATCACTGGCTCAATGGGCTCAATTGGTGCGGCAGCATTGGTGTCAGGGTGAAATTATAGAAAGTAGTGTCGTAAATCGATTGTGGGCACTCTGCATACTAATCATTATAGCCCGTCTGGCTGGCGCATATTTAATTGTTTAGCAATGAATATCCAGATGGATGTGCGCACGAATGCATGTACAAATGTAGATGATTCACTTTATCTGAGCAATGCACTCCAAACATGAGACACTTGAGTACGCACACAGCTGCGGGCAGACAAATAGTGCCGAGGAGTCACTCACCCCTGCTCCCGTTAAAATATTTTATCGGAAAACAGAAAACTAAAAGCGCATTCATATAATAACGAATTTGTTTAAGGACTTGACTAGGAAGCATGGTTATGGGAGCGGAGGCATACAATTTTCTGCCAATTAAGAAGTTAAGCCATGGTTGAATATCAGCTTAAGAATATAATTCCCATTTGGAAAAATGAAATAGTTTTGAACGCAATGTAAAAAGTCAAATATTTTCTCGCTTATCAAAAGCAGTAACTCCTCTATACCTCTTTCATTGCCCTGCACTGTTTTACATGCAAATAAAACTTCGGTTGATTCACTGTGCCGCATACACACACTCACGCAGATTCTGCAGCCGATATACACACCTATGCACATGACGTTGAAGACAAATCCGTTTTGCACACTCTTGTTGACCAGTTGGTCCGGCAGGCTATCAAAGCCCACATGCCCAGACTGCTTCAGATTGCGGAGATGAACCTCCTTCTTATTGACGAAATCCACTTCAGCCGACATTTTCCAATAATCTAATCCAAATCAAAGAAATATCCCGCAAAGGCGTCGCCAGCGAGTCTGCAGAAGTGTGACCAGAGTAATTTGAGTTGGGAAATACCAGTGTTTCGGCTACTTTCAGAACCCTTCAAGAGACATTTTTAGCTAGTTTTCAAATTATTTATATTTTGTTGTGTTTAATTTTTTCACATATTTGTTTATTTTTTTTGAGCAACGTCTTGAAGAAAATACAGAATTGTTCAATAATTCTTCTATTTAAAATTGAATTAAATTAAATAAAGATTAGATTGTTAGCTACTGCTTAATAAGGGCTATTATTTTAGCTATTTCTGAGCAGGGGTTGGCCACTCTGCCTTGCTGATGTGTCTTCGTCTGTCAAAAATTGCATGCAAAGCACAAGGCGAAAGTTAAAAGTCTACTCTTTGAGATATTTTTCCACCCACGAGAGCACTGAGTAAAAAGGATGTCCAAGGACGCCAACCCTAAGGAGGCGCTCATCAAGGCGGCCTACGCAGACGTGCACAAGTTTGGGAACAACCGCGAATTTGACAAGGCCGTAAAGGCAGTAAACCGCAGTAAGCTTGGGCTCTACTGAGTTCATTCCACAATCTAGTCAACTTTGTTTTCCAGTTCTCGGTGTAGCGCCGGATGATCCCACGGCTTTGCACTGCAAAGTGGTGTGCCTAGTGCAGATGTCAAAGTTCGAGGAAGCCTACAAGTTCATCGAGAAGAATCGTCTCTCATCGCTGGCCTTCGAGAAAGCCTACTGTGAGTACCGTCTGAATAAGCAGGTGCAGGCTCTGAAGACCATCGACGACACCGGCCTGCAGCCTCTTCCGGCGAACCTAAAGGAGCTGCGCACCCAGGTCCTGTACCGCCTGGAGCGATACGATGAGTGTCTGGATGCCTATCGGGACATCATCAAGAACACCAGTGACGAGTACGAGGACGAGCGCCGCACCAACCTTAGTGCTGTGGCCGCCAACCTGGCCGTGGACAAAAGCAAGGACGTGCCCGAGGTGCCCGAGGATACTTACGAGCAGTACTTTAACAGCGCCTGTATCCTGTCCAACCGTCAAAAGTTCGTCGAGGCTGAGAGGAAGCTGCGCACCAGCGAGAAGCTTTGCCGCGAGTTCCTCGAGGAGGAGGGTGCCTCCGAGGAGGAGATCGTCGAGGAGGTGGACGTTATTCGTGTCCAGCTTGCCTATGTCTTGCAGCTGCAGGGCAAGACTAAGGAGGCAGGCATAATCTATGCCGACTGCTTGCGTCACAAGCCCAAGGATGCGGCCCTGGTGGCCGTGGCCAGTAACAACTCTGTGGTGATCAACAAGGACCAAAACGTCTTCGACTCCAAGAAGAAGATTCGCGCCGCTCTGGCCGATGCCTGTGAGCCAAAGCTTACCTCGCGCCAGAAGCAAGTCATTGCGCTGAACAACTGCCTGTTAGCCCTCTATACTAACGCCGGCGATCAGGTGCAACAGATAAGCCAAAAGCTGGCCCAGAGCTACCCGCAAGTGGAGTTCGAGGCGTTGCTCATCCGCTGCAGCCAGCTGGCCAAGGACCGTAAGCATAAGGAGGCCATCGATCAGCTGCAAAAGTTTGCCGCTGCCCACAAGTCGCATGAGTTCGTCAGCAAGTTTGCCGTCATCCAACTGCAGCTGCTTCAGGGCAACCGTAAGGATGCTATTGAGACGCTCCTCTCACTGGGCGATTCTAAGTTCAAGCCAGGCATTGTGTCCGCCTTGGTGTCCCTATATCTGGGCACGGACAATAAGCCTGCGGCCTCGGCACTTCTAAAGTCTGCTGTGGACTGGTATAAAAAGAACAACGTGAGCAGCGGTGACCTTTCGGACATGTGGCGCCAGGCTGCTGAGTTCCACCTGCGTGGCGGCGCCTCTGAGACTGCTGCCAGCTCGCTAGAAGAGCTACTTAAGCTGAACCCCAGCGACACCAAGGTGCTGGCTCAGCTGGTCATCGCATACGCCCAGTTCCAGCCCAAACGGGCCCTTGAGATTAGCAGGAAGCTGCCCAAGCTGGAGACATTAACCACTGCCTCAGAGATCGATGCCTTGGAGGCGGCCAATTGGGTGATGTCCGCCAAGGCTGCCAAGAAGTCGGCCAACTCCAAGATCGAACCCTCGCCAAGTACGCCATTGGAGAAGAGGAAGAACCACAACCGGAAGCGCAAGGGAAAGCTGCCCAAGAACTACAATGCCGAGGTGGGGCCCGATCCGGAGCGATGGTTGCCCAAGTACGAGCGTACCGGTTTCCGGAAGAAGCGAGGAGGTGCGCGAGGCAAGGATGTTATTAAGGGATCCCAGGGTATGGCCTCGGGAGCAGCTGATCAATAGTAAGTACTCTTAATCGGACATTTGAGTATGGTTTCTAATTGGGATTTTTTATTTTGCAGCGACATGTCCAACCGCGTCAACCTTAGCAAGAACTCCCCTGTCACACCCGTCTACCAGGAGACCACACCAGGTCCAAGGCAACAGCACCGCAAGGGTGGGCACAAGAAAAAGAAGGGTGGCCGCTTCTAAGAGCTTAAAAAGCGCCTTTATACCTTTGAAACGCTACGATTATACAAACCAGTTTTGCATGTTAACTTTATGTCTATTTTATCCACCCATCACTCATCGTTGTCATCGTCGGCGGCAGTTTTTTTCCCCTTGGCATCCGTGGCACCGGGTGGCGGCGGTGCCTCGTCCTTCCGCGTGTCGTACGAGTGGTAATGCAACGTTCCTATCCAGTCTAGCATGTTCCGCTGCTCTGCTTCCGTCTTGTAGATCTGGCTAAAGATCTCCCGCTCGATGAACTCTTGAACCTTTGTTTCCTGCGCCTGCCACGTCAGGGGGTTGTGGATACCGTCTTTGCCATAGCGATCGTTGTATCGCTCATAGTGCACAGTGTCCAACACCAGTCCCAGACCTGGTGCCATTGGCAGGTCCAGACGCTCCTCGGTCAGCGCCCGCTCCAAGCTCTCTGTTGTTGTGTTCCCCCTAACGATGGCAATGGCCAGACCCACCATCTTGCGGATCTGATGCAGCATAAAACTCTGGCCCTTCACCTTCAGAGTGACGAACTCAATGCCCTGAGGACTCTGGAATGGTTCGCTGCTCGTAAAGGACATGATAAAGCGTTTGGACGACGGATCCAGAAAGCTTCTGCAAGTGGTTAGGGTAGTTGTGAGTGGGATTACAAGAATTGGAAAAGTATGCACTGCAGTACTTCTTGCTGGTGAAGTTGTGAAAGTTTTTCGTTCCCTCGTAGAGCTTCAGGGTCTCCTTGACTTTTTCCAGCAGCTTGGGAGAAATGCGAAAGGTGTCGTGCAGGTCCTCTACCTTCTCCTCGCACGACGCAAAAGCCATTGTGGGCAACGTGTAGGTGTAAGTCCTGGCATTGCACTGATCCTTGGCATTGAAGCCCTTGGTGACACGCTCCACGCCGAACAGTCGAATCTGGTCAGGCAAATCGGCGTTGAAGGCCTCCAGATCTAGTTCCTCAGCTGAGGGGAAAATAATCGTTATATCATGGAATTTAAAATGTAGCTCAAACCTACGCAGCTTGACGGAACACACTTGGCGGGCGGCGGAGACGCCTTTGTCGGTACGGGCCGCCCGTTGAAAGCAGGCAATCTGCACCTGCTCAAAGCTGTCCTCCGTGATCCACTTGTGCTTTAGCATCGCCTTGAAGAGCTCCTCCTCGATGGTTTGCATTCCGGGGTTTCGCTGCATGCCGTAGTAATTGGCCCCGCAATAGCTCAGCAGTATGGCGCTCTTTTTACGTTTTATCCGATCGGCGGGATCGAAGGGAGCTCGTTTCACGCCGTTGTCTGCATCCTCCTCGTCCTGGGTCTTCCAGTCTACCCACTTTTTGCGCTTAAGGTTCCGCTTGACGCGATTGGTTTCTTTTACGGCCTCGTCCTCCGACAACTTGGCCGCCTTCCTGGCCTCGGTCTCCAGTTCCAGTTTATCCAGAGCCTCCGACATTGCAGCAGCGAAGGATTTGTGGCGGTTGGTGAAAGTTTTTAGGCGAACTGTTTTGGTGGAAATTCTTTGGTGAGCGGTTGATATTAGTGTGGACAGCGATAATAATTAACCTGCCTTGGTGTATCTGCTTATAATTCGGCTAAGCAACATTTAATAAATAATTCTGCAACTAAAAACAAATATTCCCGCACGTGTAGCTGTGCTCAGCGTTGCCAATTGAGCTTTTTCCCCGCTAGATATGGAGGTTTTCAAAACCACTAGGTGGCTATCGGGAAATACAGCTATTTGAATAAATATTTCAACTCCAACAGGTTCATTCCGATTTGACCAATTCTCGCAATTTACCGTTTCCAATTAGAAAATGTTCATAAAATAAAGGCGCATAAATTTCCGTCTTCACGGCATCTGGGCTTACTAAAACGCATAAAACCCACGAGACCTCATAGTCTGGCATCGCAGGTTGCTCATTAACGAAAACTCTGGCAGCGCTAGTTCCTCGCGAACTAAAACTATGGCAACGCTGGACAGACCCCCTGTCCAGTGTGGCCGCGCATGATTCGCGCGACTTTCTGGCAACGCCGACATGAATTAATTCATTTCAGCCATTTTGGAAATTTTTGTACTGAAGAAGCGTCCAAGGAGAGAACGCCGTGAGACCGTGTGTTTTCGCAGCGAATTACGGCCATAAAACCACCCGAAACCCACTCTCAACGCGAAAAACAATTGCAGGCACGTAAAGCTGGCAGGCAAGATGCCGCAACATTCTACAAGACGGGAAAATAGCGAAATTCGGACGGGTGAACGGTCGGAGGTGTATATGTAAAACGAAAGTTGTGCTTGTCGCTCTGCGAAAAAGATTGGTGCGAAGCGGAGAGAGAAAATTTTTTGCAAGCCCGAGTCGAAGGTAAAATGAAAATGCATTAGCATGCAAATGAAAAACCAAACAAACGATAGTGAAAAGGCTAAACGATAGCAACAATAATAAAAGACAGCAAGCGAAAACGCTTTGTGAAAATCGTATACCCTGCAGTGGCGTTGTTTTTGCTTTCGCTTGCCCGCGTCTGTGTGTGTTTGTGGTGCGCGCGCGTGTGTGTGCATTGGAATGGATTGAGGGAACACAACATACAAATACCTCATAACAAGAACCCCCAAATCGCAACGTATTAACCATGCTGCTGGAAGGTGGCAGCTGGTGAGAGAACAAGTAACTAGCGCTATAATTAGCCCGCCCACATCTACCACGTTCTACAGCATCCTTCCACGCGGATAACGCACCATGGATCTGGACCTGGAGCAGCTGAAAAACGACTTCCTGCCACTGATCACGGGCATCAAGCAGGAGCAGCTGGACACCGTGCCCGGCGATGTGCTGCCGCAGATGAATCTGCAGAGCACGGCGACAGCGGCCAGTAGCGGAGCCCCCACCACGTCCACCTCCTCCTCCAGCGCCTCCTCCGTGGGCAATCCCTGCGACAGCGCCGAGAAGCGGGTGAGTAAAGCTGTGTGAGCGACCTGGTTGAGGTTAATTCGATTTTAATCGCACGTGCTCGCTATACAGCCGGGGTGCTGATAAGAGCCGGTGAAGAATGGCCTTTCGTGCGCATTGTGCAAACTGTTTTGGCTTGGCTCTTCTTATCACTCAATCGCTGTCGCCCGGTCTCGTGCAAAAAGCATTTGTTATCTTTTTCCCATGCCAATGCAAACAAATAGCCAGCACAGGCTCACAGTCGCACTCACACAGGCCCACAAGCAAATAAACAGAAGGCCAACAATGTAAACGTATTTCACTTTCGCGTCCCAGTCCGAGTTTTCAGTTTGTGAGTTTTGCGCTCGAGTCTCGTGCCGATGGTTTCTGGTTTCTGGTTTTCCAGCGGTGTGAGTAGATCAGCAAGCTGGCTCTCGAAAAAGGCTGTCTCTTTCGCTCTCATACGCACGAGGAGCTAACTGGAGATGAGATGGAGATGCTCTCTGGCCCCTTCCTGTCGCATGGAGATCAGCTGCAGCTGTCGCTCTCACCAATCTTGTGTTTATGCCCGGGAGAGAGAGTGTGCTCTTGGGTTGAGTATCTCTCTCTGGCCGTCGCGCTTGAGCGGCTCTTTCATATACAGTAGAACTTCTATAAAAACATCGGGCAAGGGCAGTATATTAAATTATACATTATGTCGAATTGGACGAAATTTATTAGACCTATGGAGTAAATTTTAAAACACATTACAATAGCACTGATACAAAAATTGCTGGCCAATAGGGACCCATCGTACAAAAAATTTAAGTACACGCATATGTTCCTTTCGCGTGGGATAACAGCTTAAAACTTTAAATGTATTATTTTCCGCATATTAGGTGAATCCTACTTTAAATATAAATTGGCCTACGCAATGTAACAATCCACCAGTGGCCCTGCGCAAAATTTCTCGATTTAATTGAAATTCAAATTTTTCAATTTCTAATTTGGTTATTCACAGAACAGGTGCAGTCAAATGGTTACTGTGTTAATGAATTGTAAATTTCTCCAACGGAGGCCTCGTTCAGGCCTCGTTCTAATTAAAGTGTACCATATATATTACATTTTTGTTTCTTTTTAATACACACAAATATACATAATTCGACTCATTTTCGCAAAGTATGTCATATTATGGTGTCATGAGTAATACTGTACTTAACGGCAAGGCGTCTATATGACCAGCAATATAAAAGCCGATGCAATCCAGCAATAGTGCGGTGGCTCTTAGTAAGCTGGAATGATTTGTTATTTTTTGATCGTTCAACTAAAATTTATTTGAATTCCCTTTACTAGTATGGTGTATTCGTTCATTCATATATTTAAAATTTAAATTTAAAGTTCAAATGAATTTAAACTTACAGTTTTGACATTTAATTATGACTTGAGAAGAAAATTTGTCAGTTATTCGCCAACATATTATCAATTTGCGAATTTATGGCTGGTACATTTTTTTTGTCTATTTCTTAGGGCTAAGGCTTTCAGAATTCAAAATCATAATCAATGATTAGGTATATCTTATGCACTGAGGTCAACATTAAATAATTATACAGTAGAATCCGGTTATAACGACTCCGCTTATAGCGTCCGACCGGTTATTACGACGAAAACTTGATGGCTTGGTTGGTCCCCATACAAACTTATATGAAAGGGCCTCCGCTTAGTACGTCTCCGCTTTTAGCGACGAACCGCTTATACCGACGAGATTTTTGACAATTCAACCGGTTATTGCGACGTGCCGGAAAAAAAACAGCGAA